>BJBW01000287.1:149504-210835 GCA_004320125.1 Scolopax mira | reverse complement strand
CTTGCATCAAGCGGAGTCCCGTCTCTCAATCGCGGCAATTTTCATTGCCCTTTGGAATGAAGTCCATTTACAATGGAATTCATTATAGTTTACCAAGCCTTTTTTTCCCTTCCCCCCCCCCCAAATTATATTTAAATAGCCTGCTGAGGGAAAAAATAAAACCGAATAAACCCCAAGCCTTCCTAATGAGGCTTGTTAATTTTCTTTAGTTTTGGTTGAAAGTAGATTTAAGACTAGTCTGTTAAATGGGTTCAGATTCTTAACTCCCTTTGAGAAAAAGACACTCATATCTGATACTGGCTTCAAATCCACTTCTAGTGGATCAAACAAAAAAGATTATTTAAACCTTTTCAACTCTTGGAGATTTAATTTCAGGTTAACATTCACAGTGACACATTTTTACAAGTTCCTGTAGTAACCAGACATGTAGATTAATCTGTTTAATATTTAAAATATGTATCTAGAAAAACTGAGAATTTAATTAACACCTCTTGATAGCCATTTCTGAAATCATCATATGACCACAAATACATTCTAACCCTTTAGTGTGATTTTGAGCTTTGGTGTTACAGAAAATGCAGAAATGGGTATGCATTAGCTATGCAAGACTATAAAGCATAAGGGCCCCTTGATTACTTTAAAATAAGCACTTAGAAGTTTAATGAAGAGAAATAATTGCCTTCCCCTTACTAATGATGGTTCTGTTAGGTTATTAAAAGAAATTCGATGCATCATATCTTTTGTATGTAGCCTAGTAGGATACTGAAATGGAGAAACACGGATTCCTTTATCTACTATATGCATAAATTCACACGGAATTCAAAGAATGACACATACATTGCTAATCCCATTTACTACAGAAAAAAAGGATTATACCATCATGCATTTTTTTGTGTGCTCTCTTCCTAAAAATTTTTGAACTAAAACAAAAATTAAAGAGGAAGGGAAGAGAATTTTTAAAATATTTTCAAATCCTTCAAGTTTTCTGAAACATGCAGCAAAATGAAAGGGAGAAATGCTATAACTGAAAAAACCAACCCTCTTAATTTATTAGGCATCAGAACATGTCTAAGGGAGATGTAATCAAGCCTTCTTATATAGATCAAACTTTGGTGCTCACAGTTCAAAACAAAAGAAAGCTCAAGAAATAAATCAGGGTTTTCTAGTCCTGATGCCACGGAACTATTTGTTTGGTTAAACCAAACAGAACTTTTTTGTCTTCCTTCTGGCTCTTAGAGAGTCATGTAGCAGAGAGACGAACTGGCTTTGTAAACCCCAAACAGCATCGAAGACTCAAATGGGACAGCTAGATCTAAACCACTGAATTTATTGAGCAAAAGGAATTGTTTCTATTGAGAACAAATTGGATGGACACTTGAAACCATTTGTTACCCTCTAGAAGGTGACAGAGCATCACTTAGATTAAATATAGCCATCAAGAGTCATGCTCAGAAAATACTCTTCCCAAACAATATTCAGTTTCCTAATATCTGATAATAAATCTAGACTGTAGAGTAGGGCCAGTTGTGCATTCAAAAGTAACTGTACAAAAGAAACTACACCAAGACCTTCTAAAATTAATTAGGGAACAAGTTGCATTAGATCTATTTTAAATCTCCAGCATCCAATATCTCTTCAGAATTAAATACCTTTTAAAGACAAACAACAAGACCAAAGCAATCTTTGCAAACTGGCTTGAATTATTTTTCAGAGAAGGTTTCATGTATTAATAGCAATCTGGTTTTGCCAAATGGGCATAGTATCTTTGGGCCTAGAGCAACGACTTGCAAAAATAATTATTTTAGTGTAGATTAATGCTTGTGCACAAGATATTCAGCTGGTAAGGAACAGAGCTGTCCATGACAACTGTACTGTTAGGTTATTACTAAAGAATATCAAAAGATTGATTATTATAGGTTGGTGATTATATTAAGTGTGTGTATGTATATAAAAGGTTGTACACTTTTTATTTACCCATATGCCAGTCAATGGCAAAACCCCATCAGGCTTCACAGAATATTTGGTCAGGACACCCACACAAAAATTCTTTTTGAAACAAAAAAAACTTTCCCATTCAATTTTGCACCAAAATCACTGCAAAAAACCCCACAAAATCTCAAAATATGTTTTTTAAGATGCAATAAGATTTTTGCATCACAACAAGCAGTCAAACCAGATTATCTAATTCATGTTGGCTGTATTTAGTTTTTAATTAAAAAGCAATACAAATAGCAAGCCTAAGTAGACTTCATATTGCTCCCATTTCAATCAAAAAAGCCTTATTTTTTCACTCAACTCTGTGGCAAAATTAGGGGACACCTCTTTCTATAGACGTCTCCTTCACAGCAGTGATGTGTCTTTTTTGATATTTTCATAGCTAAAATTGAAGTGACTGCAACTCTCCACTCACTTACAATAATTCTGCACTTCTACGTCTTTGGAAGAAGATACTGGTGAAGCCATAATTATACCTGAACTAAAGGAGATCTTATTAATTAATGCAAAACTTAAATCTATCTTTAATTACAGTATTCAGCTGTAATTGATCATGTCTTTTATTCATCATCAACTTCCAAACTTCATAATTTTCACTTGATATCTATAGTTGTATAAATAAATAAGGTTGCCAGCAGCATTTAAATACATAAAGACCAAAAAAAAAACCACTACAAAACCCACACAAATAAACAAACAACAACAAATAAAACCCACCAAACCAAAAAATAAAAAAAATCCAAAACCCAAAACCATAAACAACTGAAAGCTAGGTTCTTACGCTTCCTTAAAAACATAATTGAAGAACAAGCCAGATGGTTACAGAGAACTCAAAACCGGTAACATTGTTTGATATGAAATTTTAAACATTTTGATGCCTAATATTTGTGAGAGGGAAGAGAAAGAAAACAGAGAAGACTGGTTTTAATTTGCTCCACTGTGGTAATATTCCATACTGGACATCATACACTTATAGTTGCTGCTCTGTCAGAGAAAACAAAATCTCTAGTTTTTGAATAGGGTAAAGAGAATGACAGTGTGAAATTAAGAATTTTTATTCGGATTTTTTTTGTTGTGGGGTCTACAACCACATAGTAGAACATACTTCAAATCATGTTGAGATGGATTTTGAAGGTAAAAAAAGTCACACTCGTTTTAAAAGAAAAAAAAAAGTTAACATTAGATCACAATATTTACCACAGGCACAGCACACAGAGAAAACACATATAGGATACTGTTTTAGTCTGGAAGGATGAAATGTTAGATGAATTTGCATTTCTTTATTGGTACATAATATCTAGTTCAATAATGTCAAGTACAATTATTTCATTCTAAATCTCAGTTATTAGCAGTTATGAACAAAAAACTGCATGAGTATCAAACTCTCATGATAAAGGCCTCAAAGTGAAAGACGAATGTTTATTTGACATCAAGAACTGGAAAAGATATGGGAAATCACACAGTTCAAAGTTTCAGACAGGATTTTTCCTTTTAGTCAGGAATATTATTTTCTTTCTTCCTTTCGAAAGTAAAACAAGACCTTTCTTATTCAGAAAGATTCCTTTTCTTTGAGTCTCGTCATATGTTTGAATGCACTTAGTAAATCCTTCTTCTCATACACTAGAGTTGTATATTTCAATATTAACTATTTTACAAGAAACACATCTTGCTGTTTCTCATGTCTTTTCTGCTATAATAATCTTCTCTTCACCTTTGCAACTGTTATTAACTGAGAATAAACAGGGAGCTAATTTCACATGAGACATTCAGTTCCAAGGAAAGTCTAAACCATCTGGAATGGATGTGAGAGGATTGTTGACACTCAGTTTTATTAGACTCCCATATGGTCCTGAATTATTTGAATTATCTTTTGTTTTGTTTTGAACATGGAAGCGACGATACACCACAGCAAGATTTTCTGCATCAAAGTTCATTTTCCCCCAACATTAATACATGGTACTGTGAAGCACACATATTTTGTTTATTTTACTTTATCTGGTCAGCCTGGTAATGCCATTGGAGGATAAAACCACTTTTTTTTTTCTGGATAGTATTTGGAATCACATTCTTTAATTACTGTCTTTCGGCCACTCTGCATCCTGATTTCAGGCTGATCAGTAGCAACAGTTGCTTAAAAACAACATTAGAAAAGGATACTTTTATTCTCACCTATGTATAACCCAGACTTAGATAGTTCTACTACTACAGTCTAGCATAAATCCTATCTTTAATGACCCTTATTCTTCATAATGAAATACTGTTCACGACAGGCGATGCATGAAGCCCACTAAAAGCACAAGAAGCTTTTCCTTTTGCAAATTTTAGCTCAAGCTAAAAAATAAGAAAACTGATGAGTGACAGGGTGAAGGAACAATGGAATCATATCAGAGCACAGACATGTCCTCCACTGTCAAATACTACTTAACAAGCCTGAACAAGGTTCCACTAGGACTACAGTGCTGCTTGCAGGAGCAGACATCGTAGCATTGTTCGTTCCAGAAATGGGTTGCTCACCAGTTGCTCTGCTGTTAATTTTGTCAACCAGCAGTCTGTTTTCATCTTCTCTCTAGCTGTTGACTTGTTGAGACAGCCCTAACTAAGAGTTATGACATGGTAAAGCATTGCTCTCTGGATCAGTGGGACACGCAGGGCACTCCTCACAAGCCATCCCAATGTCACATCAATAAAACTTTAATAATATGCTTTGGAAAGAGAATGGTTTTATTTTAATTTATTTTTTTAACATCTTTACCATCCTCATCAATGATAAAAAACAGAACAGAAATACCACCTTAAGCAAATTAGAATGATTCTTCAGCTGTCCACAACAATGGAATGAATCAGTAGTAACTTACATTTTTTGCTTTCAAAAAGGTTTATAAGGATGTCCCTGCCTTTTTTCATAAAGATGTGCGTCTCACTCTTCCCTACCTATAGTCTCAGAAATAAGCATCTTTTCTCATTCAACACATAGTGTTGACACACAGAAACCTGAGGGTCTATAGCTGAGACATAATGTATTATTTTGCTTTGTTCAAGTCAGCTGGCAGCCAGCAGACAATGGCTGGCTTTCAGCAGTACTAGGAAATCTTGTGGAGTGTTCTCTTTCCCCTCTTATCGAAGTTCTCCCTTTTGCTACTTGTACTTCTTAAAAGTAGGTATTATGTAGGACATATTGTACAGATCTCCAAGTCAGATGGCACTCAGAGGCATTGTATTACCACAGCAAATTGTGAAAGGTTCTTTTGTCAAAATTATTAAAGACATCCCTTATGAGTCCTATTAGAACAATGTCTGCAAAAAAGTCTCCCCTGACTGTCTGGCCCATGTACATGTCTTGATAAGAAATTTACATAGACTCTTATCCTTTCCCTTGCTTTTCATCAAAGCTGCTGCTTGACAGTTCAAAAATCTTTTGACTCGCATCAAATCTCAGATACTTGTCCCATCACAGAAGCTAGTAATAAGTGGTATTTCAGATAATTCTCAGGTGTGGTTCACTTAAATTAGACAAAGTTCTACACAATCCTGTAGACAAGACCAGTAAAATACATCAAACTGAACCTATTAGACTACAGAAAATCTTACTGGAAACAAGTATATAGCCATCAATACGTTCTGTTACCTGTGTCAATACATTTCTGTCATAACATAGAAGTGTTTTGCCCTAAAGTCAAAAAGTTTCCATAATGGGGAATATCAACCTTCTGTCATAAATTACTACACACTGCATTTTTTTCAGAAGTGACAAACAATAAAACATACTTGAGTAAATTCATCAAGTGTTACTGATAATGAGGAATCAAGCCATTAGTATTGTGCAGTTGCATTGAAATCAAAGACTCATTGAAAGGATATTGAATTTTAACTGTGAGTTTGATGCTTTTCTTTCTTTTTAATGCTTCTTTCAAAGCTTCTATACTACATTAACAACTGAAAGAGATTTTATTTTTTCAAGCACCTTCTAGTTATTTTAGGAAAACAGGACACTGTAAGTATCCAAAACTGTTGCAGCTGTGAAGGCTTACAGGCTAATTGATCTTTCTTTTCTATTGTTCCCCTATAGAACAACATTAAGTATACATTTATCACACTTTAAAGGTTGTATCAACTACATTTCTCTTCTTCCCAGTATTCCATACATATATATACTGCTCCATAATGCTTCAGTACTTTTTTTTTCCCCCCCATAAAAACAAGCTTAAAATTATATTATGCTTTAAGCCATTTTACATTTTACGATTATGTTAAGGTTGTCTCTAATGGTTAGACAGTGGATCAATAAAAACTTAGTTGCCTGCTGTATTTCCAGTACTCCATAAGTGGCAAAATAGTGCAGCTGTATTCAGTGCAAATTACATTCGCATATGATACATTGAGCAGGCTAATGTTTCAGTAGGAGTTATTTTAGAAGTAAAAGAGGAGGCTTTTCCTTGTCCAGATCCTTGACTAATACACATTCACATTCAAATCCTCTTCTTACAAATTAATCTATAAAATCAGTAATGAATAGGACTTGAAATATTAGCATGAATTATATGGTAGGGGGTTGTTCTAGAATTGGGATTCACTTCTCTAAATTACTGGATGAAAATCTTTAACGTAAACAATGGGCAGTTCAGTTTATTACCTACAAGGTAACTGGGAGGGAGGTGGGAGCAGGCGTTGTCCATGGTTCTGAACTGGGAAGGGATCATGCCCTTTCATTAGCTCCGCGATGAACCCGCTCCTCAGCAGGACCTGGTAGCTTGGGCATCGCACGACAATCACAGTTATCTTGGAGCCGGGGGGGTCGGGGAAGAGTATTTTGGACATATCGTAGAAAATACAGAAGGCAGTGACATCACAGATACTACTTCTGGATGGCCAAAAGAACCGCCCCAAAATCTCAAGGTGTAAATCACATGGGGATAGAAAGATGCAGAGGTGAGTGCGCAGTAGCCTGAGCCTGTTCTTTCCCAAGCCTGATTCGACAGTGCTTCCTCAACACTCAGATGTAATGAAAGGAGGGACTTTAATCTATTTCTTACAAGCAGACACATGAACAGAAATTTTCGGTTAGCATCTGGACAAATGAAGACCAGATAATCCAAAACCTCCATGTGTCAAACTCACTAAGAATTCTTTTTTTTTTTTTTTAAGAAAGATGTTCAAACATACAGAGATGGTAAAACTTGAAACCTTCTTTGTGACAAGGTAAAACATACATAATGGTGCTAATATAGCTCCACAACCTCTGCTTCAATGTCATGAATTATCAAACTGAAAGTACTGAAGTACTCAGAATTATTATATCCAGAAGAAAGTCTAATTACTGCAACTTCTATAAAAGTTTCATAGTTTTCATTTTTTCATAACTAAGACTTATTAGAAATGGAGGAGCAGAAGCATAGGATTAAATTGATTGATTAAATTGATCCATTGATTTCTTGATGAGAAATAACAATAGTTATTGCTTGGCGCTCACAAAAAGAATCATAATTTTTGAGGTTGAAGAGTAAGATTCCAACAAACCTTGCTAAAAGAACAAAATCTTTGTAAAATCAATTTAAAAAAAAAAGGAAGAAAAAGTTTTAAATTGCATTCTGAATAACGCACTTGAAATATTTTCTTTTTTGGTGCTCAGCCACCACAGCACAGCTACCACAGCATTTTCCTACTTACTAAACATAGTAGAAATGCCAGATTCTCAGACTAACCTAGAGTTAGAAAATCCATAAAGTGTGAATCAAGCTCTCAAATTCTGATATCTTGGACTGTTATAGGTAAATAAGTTTATTCTGATAAGCAAAATTAATCATACTTCTTTGATGCTACAAGTCCTAAAAAGTACTGATATTCAACAATCATTTTGATAAAGAAGCCAAAAATAATAATTCAACTGTCAGTCCTTACTAGGCAGCAAAATAATTGCTCGGTTGGGAACAATTTAGCAATATGTTTTGTTCGTTCACATGAAAGAATAACATTTCTGTGAGAGAGTTTTCCTGCATTTCAAAGGCGGCCCTCAACCTATGAGTGGTCATTGGCTCTTCAGAATATACAGTGTAAAAAACCCCAAATCCAACCAGTAGCAAAGATCTACACATTAAAAATGGGCTTTCTGTGGCATCTCCTCCAAAGTATGGTGCTGTGATATTGCTGACCTGAAACAGTTCAATATCAAATAAGGAAGAATTTTGGATATTAAATATGTCTATAAATTTGTTTCTGAACTCTGAGGAGGTAACAACCCTGTAAATTTACAAAGCTACCATGTCTAAAACTATTCGCAATCTTTCAGGAACTGGATATAGTGAACTTCATTCAACCTGATACTGATTTTTTGTCATCTTTACTTGAAACAGTAGAGGCCAAACTTGAAATCATTCTTTAAACTTCCTAATTTTCCAAGTTTTGTCGAGTTCAATTTCATAGAGATAAAAATTTAACAAGATAATGGCTTAGAGAAAGATCAAAGCAACAATGTTCTGGAACTGGGATTACGTTGTATGCCTTTATATATTGCATTTATGCAATTAGGAGTTGTGCTTCAGAGATTAAAGGTGGTCTCAATTCATCAGTAATTATACAAAGAAAACAGATCAGCAAATGAAACTCTGCTACAGGATAAAAATGAACACATCGATTGAGCTTTTTTTATCAGTTTCTATTTTTATTGTGTTCCTATTTTCCTCTTTGTTCAATAATGAAGGGGAGGGGATGTAGGCGTCAAAGCTTGAGCCCCCATATGTAGAACAAAGTTTCCGTTGCTGCGCATTAGCAAACTGGCTGTTAATTTCTTCCAATTTTATTTAAACTTTGCCATGGGACATCTGTTCTTGTTTGCTGTGTTATATTATTAACACTTTCTACATACTCTTACAGGAATACAGACAATCATTTTGAAAGAATGTTCCTTGCTTTAACTTAAGTATTCTAGAATGTGCTTTTAAAAATTAAAATGCCAGGACAGCTCTCTCCTTTCATTATGGTAACAGCTGAATTTCTATTTCTAAATTGAGGATGTAAGACAAAACCAGATGTAGTGCAATATGCACTGCAGTGACAAACTTAGGTACTTAATGGGCTGAACAATACAGAACAAACAAGAGATACTTTCTCCCTGCTAAATCCTTGGAATTTTGTGAATAACAAATGGGATCCAGCACTAAATCATTCCAGGTTCTTTAAGAGCCAAAACCCAACTGCAGTACACTTTCCTACAGCAAAACCAGCCCTGCTTGTTCTCAGTTTTAGTGAAAGGGAAATTGGCCAAAGGTGGAACCAATTATCCAGATTCTTTTTCCACTCAAATTTCAATGAATTTCAGTGTATGATTCACTTTGTATGTTAGTGAAAATACTAGAAGTTCTAGAAGAATTGCATTGGTAGCTGAAACTCAAGGCTGTGTGTCAGATTAAATAGGTGCAGGGTTTATTACTAACACATCACTTCACTAAAGCCATCGGGTTAAAGGACCAGCAGGAAAGAAAATAATGGCCCTAGCTTCCAAAGCATCTTCCTTTGTATTCCTTAGATACACACCTTCTGTGTCAACTTCTTATGCAGTGAAAGAAAGAACATACCTGCAAACATTCTAGGCCTATAAATTCACTGAATTAATACACTGGTTGGGATAAAGGAAGAGGAGTACAAGACAACTGAGAACTTTAGATCATGTATTTACAGAATGAGTGCTAATCCTCTCCATCACAAACGTCTCTGCATTGATCAGTCCAGTGTAGCAAGGATACAAGAAAGCTGAAGTACAAAGTCTGACACATAAGCCAAGCTTTTGTCATCATTCAAAACTAAGTACTACTTAATTACACTTTGCTGAGTGGCACTTCCTTGTGGCACATACCTAAAAAGAACTTCTTACTGCAATACTTAAGATTGTCTATTCCAACTGATTTGAAGTTCATAAACATCTAACTCAATTGAATTTCCTTTCTCAGTGAAGACTCTTGTATTGCTTTTTGCTGGAGTTTTCTTTTAGTGACTGTTACAGAAAGCAAAAACTTGGAAAGTTTTGGAAGAGAACTCATGCTAAAAATCCTGTCAGACATGACTGGACTTTGTTCACTTCTGCTACTAGATAAATACAGAGTGCAAAGAGTTAACATTTCCATTTAGAGACTCATCCGGACAAGAAGTGAACTAATCAGATATGCCTTTAAACTTGCTAGCCTGCCAATAATCCAGCTGTGTTACAATGGCAGACACAATGGTATGGGAGTGACATCCCCATCATAATAAACAGCTAAAACAGAGACAATTTCTTTACAAACCAAAATGAACATTTTGTCAGCTGTTACTATAATACACAACTGCTGAAAATAGGGTATCACAAATAATGATAAATATTCATTAGGACAGCACTACAAGCCTATGAAAAACATGGCTCAAACTGAGCTACCATCGCTGCTGTGTCCTTTTTACAAGGCATGATACCTTGTCTCTAGATGCTAACTCTCTTAACTGACTCTGAGCAATCATTTCTCCTAAACGTCAGTAGGAAATGGGCATGTTTAGCATTTTAACACAGACTCTCAGTGCTTCACAGGAGTGAGCTTTTAAAGAGGAACAAAAGGAGAAGAGAGTCTACAGGCAGATGGTAGGCAGCCAGAGAAAAGTCATGCTGGGTTGGCTGACCAGCTAAAAAGAAGCAGAGGGAGATAGTCAAGCAGACCCATTGTGGAAGAGAGAAGGGGAAAACTTTGTGGGCTATCCCACACAACTTGCTTCTGTTGCTGCTGTCTCTATTCCCTGAAGTACATCGGGTCAGATCAAAGTAGAAACTGGCAAAGAAAATGGCAGCTTGGTCGATTCACATATCAATGACACTTGGCACAACTACTCCTTTCCTCTTTGCTATTGTCACTGCTTAGGCTGCCACAGTTTCTGTACATGTTTGTACTGAATTTGGTTTAGCCATTCAAGGAATAAGCAGGTAACAAAACAAATAGAAAAGAGAAAGTCACAGGTTGAGCTGTGCCTTAAAAGAAAGCATTACCATATCAACAAGTATTGCGTCCATTTGATGAGGTGCAACACAGTTCTTGAGAAGTTCCAGAACCACATCTGCAAGCAAGTTACTCTTTGTTATGGGAGAAGCACAACTACTGGTATACATTTACTTATATTGCTCCTGAAACCTTATTAACTATTATTAATTCTGAGCTATGCTGGTGGCACCTTTCATGCATACAGAAAACTGAAACAGAGCTTCTGCTTTCCTTTTCCTTACCCTGATCACAAATGCTTGCCCTTTTCTCACTGACACTTGTGTCACTTCATGTTAAATTTTTCAGGGAATTAAATCAGTAGAAACCTATTCACTTTTAATTTGGCAAGCTGGTTTTCTGCCAGTTTAACTCTCTTTACTAGCTCTTGGGAGGAGACAGGTAAGATGGACAGCATTGTGACAATAATGGCAATTTAAAGAGAGGGAGAAGAGAGAAACAGGCTTACTCTTTTCAAGTGACATGAAGTCAGCTTAGCTCTGTTACCGAGCCATGTCCTGATACACTGCATACGGAAATCTCATTTACTGTGCTGAATTACACTGGTCAACCTTTACCAAAAAGGCACATAGCACTACAGTGTTTCAAGACTGGCAGGCACACTTCTATTATGGACCTTTCAATTTTCAAGATGTTAAAAAGAAATGTAGCCACCCTTCCCTGCTCCCATATATATACTTATGTATATATGTATGTATTGGCTTTGCAATGATCACCTGATTTCTAAATGCCATCTCCATCCACAAAGGTTTAAAATTCATAAATGAGACTCTGACTCATTGTGAAGAAAAGATGGACCCTGTTATAATTATTTGCACTTTATTTTAAAACATAGGTTCTTACTTTGTAAGAAATATGAAGCATCAAAACTACAACAGCTGTCAGACAGATTGCCCTATGCCTGGCATGGACGCCAGACCAAATACAATTCTAAGCAGTTAGTGCAGTCCTCCATCTGCTGGCTACCCTTAGTGTATGTACCTTGCAAGTCACTAGTACAAAATTTCAGTGGAAACTCTCGTTTTGTAATAGGACTATGTTCAGACTAAGTCACCTTTTTCATACTTTATTCAAGATTTTATCAGATGATAGATTATACAAATTACAGAATCTAAAATTTATAGTGACAGAAATCGTAATAAGGAAAAAAAATACTGGAAAGGTGAATAGACTATTTCACCTATTTATCAATCAAGACATAAATCACTGTCAAGATTATTTTATTCCTTAACATTTTTGCATAAACATTCTGCATTTTATTCTAATTGGTCACTGGCTTATCAAATAATCTGGCAAGATAACACAATGAGAAGACTTTGAGAATAAGAATTCTGAAAGGCATATTTCTCTTAATAACCTTTACCTCCAAAACCATTTTAATAATAGCATGTAAAATCTGACAGAAGAGGGTAGGTAGAACTTCCCCATTAACTTGAGTAGATTACTCAAGGGAACAAAGAAATGAGAGCCAAAAAACCAGGTTACTGCCTATGACAGGAGGTTGAATTTTTAACAGTCAAATATCTGAGACATAAAAATCTCAGGACTGCTCCGGGAAACCAACATATTACATTCATCACAATCCTGGAACTTCACATACCTGAGTGCATAGGAAAGAATAAAATTTCTACCTAAAGCAGAAATAAGAGAGAAACAGTGAATAAAGGCTGAGTCATCACAACTAAAACTTCAGCTTCCACCTACACCTCTTACACATGCACATACACACAGAAGATGAACAGCATTGTTTATGAACACTGACACATCTTAATATCAGATGAGTCATTACACAAGGTATTTCAGGATGCATTTTATCATAGCTTGTGAGAGGGATACAACAAATGGACTGCTTAAATCCAACCCACAGATGCATTGTATGGTTGCCTTTTCATGTAGTATTTTTCAATATCAAGAGCCTCACACTTTAAACAAAAGTCCATTTCTGAAACTGAACCTGTTATCCCAAAGTAGGTTTGGCTAGTGTGCAGTGTGATAGTCTGTAGTGCCATGTATGTCCTTGTACTTCTTATATTTATTGTCATTTCTACCTCTTAAATCTATCCTCAACTTGGAGATGTTGTTAAAAGTTACATAATTGGTTAACTAATCCCCTCTCTCCTAACATTTCTAGTAGTTCACAGCACAATTTGATTGCAATGGTGCCGCAACTGTGAATATTTGAATCAATCCCTCATTCCTACTGTGTGATGCTGTGAGGAAGTGACAGCAACTCCAGTCTCCATGCCTCCTTCTCCTTAAAATCCTGGAATTCATTAGAACAAAGAATACTGTTCTTCAGTAAACACATGAGTAACCAGGACCAGTCTTGCTCCAGATTTGGATATTTTTATCTCCAGAATGACATCTGCTACTAACCACTTTAGATCCTTCTCTTGAAGTTCACAGTACATTGTTAGAACTTCGTGGTACTTGGCTGACTTTAACAGAGCTCTGAACACTCTTTAGGGACATGTGGACTCATTAATAGGATTGGTGATTGTTGTGCATGATTTCCTGTTAATTATTTGGTACTGTCACAATTCATTGTCCTTTAAACTGGTGGGAACATTATCTCATTTCTTTATCTAATGAAATAGCATGCTTGCTTTAGTACCCTGATATTCTCTGTGACATTTCAATTTGTAGACTTTGTCTACAAATTCATTCTTCAGATTCTTTCATTATAACATCTGCTGCAGCAGTTGATCTGCCCTTGGGCTTGTGATATCCATGATGAATCTCTGCAGTGACTCAGGTCCTCATGGTAACTGTTGATACAGAGCTTCAAGTGTGGTTATACAACCAACCCATGGATACTATCCCAAATCTGTTGGCTTACTTTTGTTCTCAGCAATGAGCTGGGCTTCCTACCCATGCACAGAGAAAGAGGGCTTGGATTGTCACATTATGAAACACAGTGCTGTCTCCTCTTCAGGTTTTGCTCCACATGCTGCTGATGAAATCATCCCACATTAACATCCTTCACATCAGCACTCAGTTTCTCTGCCAGAGCCCAATCCCTTTGTGGTGCTCAGTGCTTCCTGGGAGATGCTGCCCCCCCACTTCCACCTGCTTGCCTGAAAATGGGAGATGCTTAGCCTGTGCTTAGGTCTTTAGTTGGCATTCTTTTCAAACCCACTAGATATTGTAATTTTAATCCAACAAGATGCTTGGTAGAAACAGTTTTTATAGTGATGGCTGGGTTGTCATTTTTGACTCTAAACTGCCTTGCAGATAGTAGATCTGATTCTCCCCTGCCTACAATTTCTGGTCCAATTTTTTTAACTATGATTTATTTTACAGGTGTGTAACAATCCAAGAGAGAACTGACAAATTATATATCTTCTGTCCTTAACAACAACAAACCTTTGGCAGAGTTATGATTTGAGCAGGAGGTTTGTTTGGTTAACCTCCTGAGATGCCTTCCAACCGAAATTGTCCTACAATCCTAAGTATTTTTCCTATTACAGCCTGTTCAGACTTACTGGCAGCCATAAACACTACATCAGATAAATGCAGCATGGCTGTATTATACATTGTATAATCTTATTTTTTTTTTCTAGGTTGTTTTCTTTGTACATCTTTCACAAGTAAAGCGGTGGAAGAGTAAAGGGAGTCCGTCATGCAATGAAAGCAATTTGAGACTTCAAGCATGTCAGTGTGAAGCTTCTCCACTGCAGCTCTGCCCTGAAGTCCCACTCTCCATCTTTGCCATGGAGCAATGATGAAAGCCAGAAACGCAGGGTATTTTTCCTTCCTTTCAGGAAGCACATTAGAATCATAGAATGGTTAGAGTTGGAAGAGACCTTAAAGATCATTTAGTTCCAACCCCCCTGCCATAGGGGGGGACACCTCCCACTAGAGCAGACTGCTCAAAGCCCCACCCAACCTGGCTTTAAACACTTCCAGGGATGAGGCATCCACAACTTCCCTGGGTAACCCATTCCAATGTCTCACCACCCTCACAGTAAAGAATGTCTTTCTGGTATCCAATCTAAATCTCCCCTCTTCCAATTTAAAGCCGTTACCCCTTGTCCTGTTTCTACACTTCCTGACAAAGAGTCCCTCGCTGGCTCTCCTGCAGGCTCCCTTCAGATATTGGAAGGCTGCTATGAGGTCTCCCTGGAGCCTTCTCTTCTCCAGGCTGAAGAACCCAGATCTCTCAGCCTGTCCTCATCTCTCCCAGCGCTCCCAAAGAACATTGCGTGAAATGTGAGGAAAAGGACTTCGGTTGTCCTACTTGGACAACATGAAGCCATCTTTGTGACACTTTTACACCACTGAAATGAAATTAAGGCCTTCGTGAACTCTCAAGATATCAAGATATTGACTTTAGATTCCGGGATTTTACCCATAAAATGATTCACTGTATGCTAAATGGTCCTAAAGGTTTGCTTTACAGTTTGATAAAATTGTGCTTTTTTTTCATATTCAGACAGATTTTACATTCTTTCAATGTCTTCTATGTTTTCAGAATTAATTTTAAGAAATAAACTTGCCATCATTTCTTACCTCAATTTATGAGCACCACTATTTTCCAAAAGCTACACAAAAAAACCCAATCCTCAGAAAATCCCAAGTAGTTCCTGCTTAGCTTTTTAAATCTTACACAGCAAGGCTTGAAAGTATACCATCAACTTCCATTAGGTAATATGCCACAGAATGTGCCTATCCATCTAATATTTTCATCCTCTATGAGATACATACTAGTTCAAAGCTAGAGCTGAATCAATACTATGTTGCCTTGAAAAATCTGACCATCCTCCTTCTTCCTGATCCTCATTTCATTAATTTCATATGCAAGCTTACAACAGGCCCTTCTATAGAGTTGAGGAGCCCCAGATGCCTTATACAACTTTATAACTTGACTTTCTAACATAAACCTACATGAAAAAATCAATAATCTCAAAGATCAGACATTTTACTTAGTCACACCCACCATACTTTTTAAGTTGTCCACATTTTGTACTCTTTTTCATCTACCTGACAGTCCAGTTTAACAATTGAAACATATTACTATTTTATTTCACTACAGTTTTCATCATTGTGGATTTCTTCTGGTGTGTATATATATATATATATATGATTTATTTTTTTTTCCTCAAACAACTGCCTCCTGGTCAGAATAAAAATGGGATGGATGACAGTGAGTCACAAGAGTTATTTTCTGCAGTAGTATAACTGTAATTCCACTTTCAAATATGCTGTTCCACATGTACAGAAATTAACATACCTTCTTTCCTGTAGATGTGGATCCTTCAGCACTTAAGTCACTTATTTTCCTCCCCACACCACAGTAAGTTGCAATTTATCTTCCACAAGGCCTACCACCAAAGCAACAGCATGTGATACATTAAATAAATCTGAGATAACGCGTGACAACTGTCCAGGCAGTTGCTGCCAAACAAACAACAGATGAGTTTTCCCTGCTTTTCCTTTAGCAGGGACATCAGTTTCGTTGCTGAGTGAAGGAGGGACACCCAATATTCAGTTTGTAGAAACTGAATCATTTCTGAGGCATACTTTCCTCTTCTGTTTTTTTGAAACTAGCTATTCCAAATACCAGAATACCAGGTGTGTTAATAAGCAATTTTCCTTCTTAGCCCTTTGGTATGCCTTACCTACTATATTTAGTTTTGCTTGTCATCGTTACTCTTTTGCTGTATATGCTGGAAATAGAATTTATACAAAATCATTGAGTAGACATCATTAGGCAGACACATTCCATGCTGCTGACCTCAGAAATGTTAAAGGAAGATAGTCTTAGTGCTGTTTATCAAAAGAACTGATTTATATCTGTAACCCAGCTTGAACCTCTCATTAGAAATATTCACTTTGAATAACTATACATATATGCAATGAATCAGAACAACTAATAGACAATTCATATGATGCAAGATAAATATTAGGTTCAAGCCTCCATCTTCAGTCAGGCAAATGGGGACGTGAACCTGTGTTTCTCTAGATCCAACAGAAAAGCACTAACACGTACATTATGACTGAAACTTGTGTTCTCTTCTTCCCCAGTGCTAAACCTTAAAATCCTTCTCAGTCATATAGTATCTTTCTCCCCACTTCTGCAGAACACAGAATGACCACACCAATTCTAATGCTCAATGAAATAGTTGTTTATCTACAGTGTTTTTCCCTGAAGGGGTGGGTGAGATGTGAAGCAATAGAGAAAGAGGGGAAGTGGAACCAGTAAGATTTGTATCCAAGTTTTTCCATAAATTCTTCCTTTTGGGAAAAAACAGGGAGTTGTCAGCTGCACAAAGGATTCTGCCCAAAGACATGCAGCCATGAAAACTGTAGGAGGGACTTTATTTTGAAAATTCCTGGCTAAAATGCCATATCTTGCACTGGGATAGGTTTCCTGTAGTGCTTACCAAAGGCAAATAGCCTGTAGAGCTCACTGAATGACTATGGAAAGTTCTCAGTTTTCTTTACCTTTTGTGTTTCCTTCAAAATTCCATCAGTATTCAAAATGTCCTCTATATATTCTCTAGCCCTTCCAGCTACCTTAGCTGCAAAGAAAACCCAAGATCTACAATCCAAAAGTCTAGTCATACAAAAGTAAAGGCTCTAGGATCTACATATCTACAGGGAAATTCATATTGTCCAAGTTAATTCAAGACATTCATATATTGTATTTACAGGTAGTCCAAGTTCCTCAGTGTGTGCAAAAGAAAGAATTCACCTGAAAGTGATCTGGACAGCAAGTTTCCAAGTAATTTCATTCTTTTTAGTGGGACTGTTATAGGACTACACTTAATCTAATTGCGTATGTTGCACGTTTCTAAGACTACCCATAAAATGCAATTTTATGTCTGTGCTGATGATATCTAGTTATTTATAGATAGGTGGGTAGCAGAGTACCTTTTGCTATGCTCTTAGAAATGGTCATGAAGTAATGCCTACACACTGTCAGATGAAGATGATGTTTCCATACTGTTCTAAAAATCACATCAAGCTCTACAGAAACCACAAACAACTATATTAACATGCTGCTATTTGAGCAAAGTCTGTGGATGTTAGTCAATTGCTCCACAAAAAATTGTTTTCTGTCTCTACGATTGCATCTCAGAGATTATGACTCCAAACACTGCTACAGAAGCTCTGTACTTATACCAAGATCACAGCTGTTGCATCACTGTTCTAGTCACAGGTGAATCACTCCTGGACTGAAAACCACAGCATTGATTCAGTCACCTTTCCATATGCAGACACATCTTATGGCTGTAAAATGGCAAGCACAGCACCCAGTGCAAAGAAGCAACCAGACCTAGTCAGCTGCAAAACACCATATGGTTTAAGACTTTTCCTAATAATATCCAATTTGAAAAGTGTTATTAAGCTTCTACGTAAGCTGTAGTAACTCTGGGGATCTCAGCATCTGCCTTTTGTGGGGAAGCATGATCTACCATATCCTAGTAACTCAGGATGCCAAGGCAACATTATCATGTGACTAAGTATTAGCCTTCAAAACACAACATAATCTGAAGTGTTTGGTGTGTTGGTCTTTTGTGCATTAAAGAATAGAAGAAAACAATACAGAAATAACCACAGAAAGAATGTATTTTCTAGTACACGTGTTTAACAAACATTATGACTATATAAATTGTAAATGTTTGCATAAAGAATAGGCTTGGAAAAGTTAATGAAATAACTGATGTTAACTATACAACATTCTGGAAAGACAGTACAGTATAGGTCCTCCATAGTTTCCTAGCAACAAAATTTTCTCTGCTTTCTCAGAGTATCATGAAGTTGTGGAATCCTCCTCCTACACATAATTTGAAATCAGGGATGAAAACAAGGATGACCCATCTTCCACACTATAAGCAGCAAACTGTTTCAAAGCTTACAGCTCAGTAAGAAGCAGCATCTGTTGTTAGTTTAACTGTATTTTCCTTGTATCTTAGACACGGTCAAAGGCTTAGATGTAGCCATCAGAAAATCAACTCTTGTAATGAAAAGCGTAACTCAACAACACATGGCAAGTGAATAATGTGGACATATTTTTAAAAAACTTCAGTGACCACCACAAGAATTAAAAATAATTTCCAAAGACAATGGTGGACAGGAGAATGGTTTTGAGCAGCAGCTGTCCCCTAACTTTCTCTCAAAAGCACTGGAACAGGGACAGAACAAAAGACAGTCCCCTGCTTTATCACTATTTTAAAGTGATTTCCTTGAAAAAAAAAAAAATCTTTAAAGTTTATTTTCCAGAACAGAGAAAGCAGAAACAAAGTTCACATTTTGGCTAATCAGTCTTAATAATACTAAAATAATAAATACTAATAATACTTTAGTATTATTAGTGTCCTACCTGTAACAAAATTTAAAATTGCAAGTAAAATAAGTAACTAATTTATTAGAGCTTTAAAACAATGCCTAACTCTCTGCTTATAAAAAGAAGTGAGGGTCATGGCCTAACCAATAAAATTTCCACACAGGATTTCCTCAAAAGAAAATTTTCCACCAACAGAATTAGCAGATGCATTTTTCAGTTTTGGAAGGTAATATTTCTTTCTTTAATTGCTTTGAATTCAAGAGTTTGCCAACCTGCAGCAAATACCTACATAATTTGCAAGATCTTCCTAAGCACAGGACCAATCATCATCGCAAAAAAGAGTGGTAAGGTATCTTTTAAAAAATAAAACCAAATATCACTGAAGTAGTACAAAACTATGAATTACCCAGAGAATTCAAATTACAGTTTAACATAAAAAAAAAAAATCTTATTCTATGAGCAAGATCCTACTGTAAGTGAAAAGCAATATCCTCATGGCCAAAAAGTGGACATGAGCATTCAGTCCTCCCAGGAGTCTTACTTCTATAGGATAAGAGGACACAGGATAAGCTATTACTTTTTTTGGGCGGGGAGAGGGAGAGAACAGGACACCAAACACCACCACCCACAACAAACTCACAAAAAGCAGGCACTACTCTGGCTGTGTTTTCCTGTGTCTGTAAGCACAGATGTTAGCAAGCTTGCCTCCCAATTTGACTGCTCCTTCATTAAAAGTTGCTACTCTTGTTCAGTATTGCGTCAGCTCAAGGAAAAGATCGTCTTGTCTTCCTTTCTTAGTACGAGCACTCAGAATTTGGATCAGACCAATTACTTACCATTATTAAACTTTTCCTGTGCTAGTCAAGCCACAGTCCCAGCCTATTTAAGCAGGTGAAAATATCAGTTTCTGACAAAATTATCCTTTCTGATAACCTACCAAGAGTAATGCAGTTCAGCACAACAGAAATTGCACAAGAGTACAATATTATTCTATTCTATTTCATTTTATTTCCATTAAAATCTCATAAAACCACCTTGCAAGGCTCTTCGAGGTGACTGAAGCTAAATCTCAGTCCTAGCTTTAAATCTGATGTTCCAAAAACATCACAGCAGAGGTTAGCACCAGTACCAGGCTGCAGTCTCAGCCAGTAACTCCTTCCTCAGCTCTTCTATAAGAAAAGACACCAACAAAAGCAGAACACAATTCAGCAATTCCAATGGCTAAAAATATGTCCATACTACAGTAGGCATTCAGAACCGATGCTCTACATCTCTTAACAGTAACTTTAAAATAATTTAAAAAAAAAAAAAGGGGGGAGGGGGGGAAGACAACGACAAGCAGGGAAGAAAATACTGCACTCTTCCATGTTTATTCTCCCAACATAGGATGTACAGGCACTGCCTAAAAAATCTAGATCTTCCAATATCTACTGGCACATGAGTAAGAAGTAATACAGACATCTTGTTCATTATTTGAATTCTAAATCAACTACGAAGAGTTTTGTAGACCATCAATAGATGCATTATTACAACTAAAATCTATTAAAAATGCATGTAAAATGTATATATGTATATGTATGCTGACTAGCTTCCAGACATCAGTAACAATCGAGTTTCTGGCACGACAAAGTTGTTATCAGAGAATCTATTGACCATTGACATTGGTTAGTCAGGCTTTTTTTTTTTTTCAGTTTATGTATATATATTTCATGAAGAAAACTGACACCACAATGAAATTGGAAGGAAAAAAATAAATCTAAAATCTACTACAGTATGTTTCATGACTATGTCAGACTGTGGAAGATACGTCTCTTTAATATATTCAGCAGCAATGGCATTTGGATATGAAAGATATATTATAACTTGTGAAGCGAAATATTAGGCAACAACATCAGAAATAGTAGATCCTAGGGTAGACTTTATTTAAATACTGTTTAAAAATTATTTGTGAGAAAAAAAAATCTACACTTTTACATTTAGAGACAAAAAGAAGATGTAATCCTACTCGTGTGCCTCTACAGTCTAAAACATACAAGTCAGACACAGAGGTGACAGCACAGGGCGGGGTTCTGTTAGATTTGATAATGGCAAGAAAAAAGAGATGGCTTCCTGGGCTAGGTTTGAAGGCTCACTTTGAAGGAGGAAAGCTAGAGTAGCAAAGAACAGGCAGCTTGACAATTTTTTATTTAGCAGAAACATGTAACCTAACAGTTCAGGTATGGCCCAAGAGATACAGGTGAAAGTTCATGCTTCACACGACTAAATCTCAGCTTCTCAGTACCTCATTTCCCTCTCTCTGGAAGGGAGATACACTGTTATCCTTATTTCACAATAACCCTGTAAAGATAAATATACTAGACATAGATGCTATGGTAACTGCACTACTTAAGTACTTAGAATATGATAAAATTGTATTTGTGTGCACACACAAGTGCGATTTGTGGAGAGAACAGTGAAAAACCATGAATTCTAAAAACTCTTACAGGCAGATCTTCAGCACTCAGATACAATGACTAGACAGAGGAGAATTTCAGATAAGTTCCATATGGAATAAAGATCAAGACCAGATGCAGCTGAAATGTGCATGGAAGAGTCATACAGCCATGTAGTTGCTATGGACAGCATCGTGTAACTGGGAATACACGCAACACGTGGGGCAGTTTGTCAGCTGTGTCACCAGCTCCCCCCATAACTCATAATGGTAGACATTTGCAGGCAAATGTATTAAATTGAGCCTTAAGAAAAAAAGTTCCAGTTTCTAAATATCCCAACAGATCTTAGATCTACCCTAGTAATAATAATAAAAGTCACAGAGCTTTAGCTTGTAACAACAAATATGTAATTACACTACTTGCACTAAATGCAAAAAATAAATAGGTCATGAAATGTCAACTGTCTTCATGTGGAGTTCCATTTAATGTGCATTCAGCTACTACATATATTGCTATTAATAAACCTTTTGTGTTTTTCTCTGCACCAGTACTGTAACGAGTGGAAACTATGAAGTTCAGAACTCTAAGCATATGGAATTTTCCAGGTCACATGCTAAACCAAGTGCTGGACTCTGTTGGGCAGAGACCATTAAGGAGGAAAAAACCTGAATTCTAACCATATGTTTTGAAACGAAACAATATGCTCATTCTGTTACAGCTGAAAATGTTAATAACTGCTTTACAGTTAGCAGCAATAAAGAAGAAAAGTAATCTTGAAACAGAATTTACTGTGGAATAGAAGTAATTACAGCATAGCAATGAGAATGTCCAGCGTATATATCACAAGTGATTTAGTTACACTACTTTCATCATAACATCGATTATTATGGTTATAGAAGGATAAAAAAAACTGACAAGAATTAAAATAAGTGGGATTCAGTTTTCATTTTAACTATTCTGTGCCAAGACTTCCATCCTTCATGAAAATTAATCTGTCCTTTTACCAACTGAACTATGATCACTGGCAAAGAGTTTAACACTTAATTGCAATTACAGTATAGGTTATGCACTTGGAAAAAAAAGCCCCCACAGAAAATAGGATAAGGCCAGTGCCTAGAATACTTTGGAAGCGCATACACAGCTGCCTCGTATCAGCTCACTACATAACCCAGAATACACTCTACTCAGCAGCCCCCTTTGCTGGGGGGGGAGCAGGAAGGGTTGCACTGTACAGGTGACCCTGCAAAAAACACTTTGGTTTTTGCTTACCTAATTATAGTCATTGTTATGAGAAAGACAGAATTTGTCCTGGTTAGAAATTACCATTAAAGTTTCAAGCAATTAAAGACAGTCCAGAAAATGAATTAATTGCACCCAAATACAAATTTACTCTTCCTATTAAACTGTAACACTTACTGGAGAGGTGTTTTAGGTTGCATTTATGCTTGTAAAAAGCAAACAATAAAAGAGAGAGACAAACGCTAAACTCCTTCTGTCTCTCAGATTGTGTACATGGTGTGGTATCTTGGATTATTTTTTGTGACTTAATATCATTTTTCTGTTGCTACGTTGTTTATATCATGCTTGTAGATTGCCCACATCTTCTGCATTCATATTTTTCATTAGCCTCTCACAATAGAATCCTAGAAATTACTTAAATTTAAATGTTTTTCCTTATATGATTTTAATTTATGGGATTATAATCAGCACTATTTGTAATGTCATTTTAAATTTAATGAAAATAATCACAAACAAAAGTCAGAACTTTTTAAGATGCACAAAAGTATCTTAACACTGCAGGCCCAGGGTATGACCGCAACATGACAAATTACTTAACACCTAACTTTTCACTCCAGAGGTTGAAGAATTTTGCATCTAAATTCAACATACCAGCATGTGTATTCCAGGGTCAGAAAGTTTGAGGTCTGCTATCTCTTCAAGCTCAAGCTGATTTGAAGGCAGGGGAGCATACTAAGATTCACTCTAGAACATACGGCAAACTGTGGCATCATTTTCACTGTTGTAGTTCTCAGCATTACACAGCATAAGCCATCACTGAAAATAATCTGACAGGGACCTTTGATTTAGAAAGAAAACTTATTTCTTTGTCTTTTTTTTTTTTTTAAATATCACTATATAGTAACATAGAAGGCCTTCATGTTTGTCAAGGATGTTTGGAATAGTCTGATGACAATGGATAACTTCATATATTTATCTTCAAAGCAGTGTCCAGGCACGGCTTTCTCCAGCAACGTGAGGTTCTGCATGGTTTGGGAAAGAAGAGAGGTACAAATCAAAGAAAGAGATATCTGTAGTTTACAGCTACAGACAAATGCCTAGCTGGAGATTGCAGCAATCCGCAGGTAAGCATTCAAGGCACCGGCTAGCTCTTAGGCTGTGACACATCTACAGATCACACAGATGTACAAGGTCTAGTTTATGATGACATATTGTTCCCAGTTAGAAAATTATTCTTGCTACTACTTCCCTGGGATTTTTTTGTGCTAGAATTAAAGTGATCTTTGGCCTGTAACAGCAAGAAAAAGCAGAAAGAAGTAAAAGCAAAGGGAAATAAAGATTGACCTAACTTCACCTGAGCTGAACAAACAGCCTCAACCGTCTGAATGAAGGGCTGGGTCAAGATTATAGCAGCCTGCAGAACACAGGCAAAAGTCTGCAGAATTCAAACTATAAAGTTCTCAGACTGAGAGTTCAAAACAGTCTTCTGACACAGCCTTCATTTACCAAATGTTGAACTGTCTCCCTGAACCTGTGAAAACGTGCAAACAGGCAGCGGCAAAACTCACTCCAGTATTATTCTGGGCACTAATAGCCAATAAAAACTGACACTTCCCCCTTGGGCCCCACAGTTCTAATGACCGATTTTTGAGGAAAATGATCATTAAGGGGAGAGAGATAGAACGGGGAGACGTCCACAGGAAAAGGCTGAAAAGACAAAGTAAACAGGGGGCACGACGGCAGCCAGCATAAAGGACTGTCACTTCGGTCCTTTTCGTCCTCTGAAGTTCTCCCTCAGGAGCGGCCTAGAACTCCCGGCGGAACCGGGGGGCCGCAGCCCCCGGCCCTCACCCCACCACGTCCCGGCAGCCCCAACGACCCCCCCGGAGGCCGCGGGGAGAGGCAGGCGGCTGCCAGACCAACTTGTGTAACAGGCTCAGGGAAGAGCCCGCTCCTCCGCCGCGCCCCCGCTCTCTCCGCCCCTCGCCCGGAGCCCGCCCGTCTCCGCTCCTCCTTTGCAGCCAATGGCACTAAGCGAGGTGGCTGCATGTGGTGGCGCCGACCCAGCGCCCGGGCTGGGAGGAGAGGAGGAGGCAGCAGCCTCTGCTCGCCGCTCGCTCCCGGCTCCCGCTCCCCGGGCGCTCCTCCCGCCCCTCGCTCCCTCTTGCCCCGCCGGTACCTGCAGCATGGACTCGGACTCCGGGGAGCTCAGCGAAGGCGAGCCGGTCTCACCCGCAGGTAAGGGAAGGCTACCTCCTAAGGGACCGCGCCGACGAGCCCCGCGAGCGATGGGGCTGGAGGCGGTTGCGGGAAGGAAGAGGTCTCCCTTTTCCCTTGCTGCCTCCCAGGCAGCTCCAGGGCAGGGCTGAGGAGGGAGGAATCGCCGCCGTCCCGCGGCTGCCCGCCGCCCCGCGCAAGCCCTGAGGTAAAGGGGGTCCCCCCGCGCGCCAAGCCCTGAGGTAAAGGGGGTCCCCCCGCGGGAGGGCAGGCAGCGGCCGAGGCGGGAAGCCGCCCCTCGCCCCTCCGGCGGCCGCTGGGGCAGAGGCTGCCCTCGGGAGCGGGAGGGGTGCGGGCCGGACCCCTGGGCTCCGCTGTCTCTTCCCCGGGGAGGTGAGGCAGCCGCCCCGAGGAATCGAGTTGAACCATGACGTGACAGCCGGTTACATTAGCAGTGCTGGCGTGAGCCGGACGCACTGTGCTCTGTACCCAGAGGCTGCAAAGTTTTCTGGGTTCGGCCAAGGTGATTTTGCTATCGCTCCAGGAGCACAGCGGCTCACCCCCCCAGAGGCCGGCACGCAAGGCCCTCGGTCCGCTTGGCTTTTGTTTTCAAGTCCTAACTTGTCACCAAAAAAACATACAAATGCTGCTGTGTAACTGCTGTGGCCTGCATAGTTTTTAGATGAGACAGAAAGGGGAAAAAAAAAAACAACCAATCTCCTGCCACTTCCAAATCTCTACATTCCTGCATCCTACACAAAACAAGCCATTGCTGTAATCAAAGGCTGACCAGCACAGACATTAGTGGGCATAATCAACTTGGATGAAATCCAGCCTTCCCAGAGGTAGGTTTGCTCCACCAGCACAGCACACCTTCCAGTGCCCATCTGCAGAGAATTGCCATCAGCCGAAGGCCACCCCCCTTCCCCACACACATCTCCCCATCTCTGACTCTTCTGTCACCAGCAGTGTCACCCTGCCATCAGCAGGGCAGGCTGTGGTGGTATCACTCACACACACACACGGCTGGCATGCCACAGGCACCGGGCAATAACTGCTGCTGGGCACAGAAGGGACCTGTTCGACCTCCAGCTTCCTGTGGTGGAAGCCACAGGCACCTTCTCTGAAGCCATTTAGCTGGCATCAGACACAATTCCAAGCACAATTGGAATGATGTCTGAAATTGCCCTAGAGATTGTCGTAAACCCAAATAGAAAGTTACCAAGTTATCCTACAAGATCTTTGAGAAAAATCTTTTTATCGTGATCTGTCCAGTTTAGACAGCTTTATCCCAGCTGGCACATCCCTTCCCCCCAAAAAGAAAGGTTTCGACACCAAACAGTATTTTAATTACAACAGAAAAAAAATGCCAGATATTCTGTAAAATATTTTAACTGTTTATTAATACAGCAGTGATAAAAAAAATGTAGGAGTTCATAAGGTAAATAGGCATTATCTTGTCTAATCTCCCACCAGAACACAATTTGATAGCATAGTCTTAAATCCAATTCAGATTTTAATATTGGGAGTATTTATTATTGATACTTGCTTTGTATTTTCTTGCTTGAGATCTAGAGAATGGAATAAGACTAGCAACAGGTCATACAGCTCCTTATATTCATAAAGCTCCATCAGGCTGAACTTACTAACAAAGACCACCAACAGCTATACTTTTTCATCCAAATATTCAAAGCAGTGCATGAAACACAAGTTACAAATATTGCACTTATAGACAAACTAATGGAATATAGCTCCTGCCAACAACTTACTCCTGTTCTGAATAGGATTTTCTTTTAAATAAATTAAAAATATCTATGCACAGAGTCTGCCATAAGTGCTTTTTATGTCATCACTTGCTAGCTGCCAAAAGTTGATGTTCATCATTCTCCTCTCCTCTTTTCTATTCCTTCTTTGTACTATCTGAGAGAAGAAAAATCTGGTATTTTGACCATACATGGCAGATGCCTATGCAGTAGAATAAAATTGGAATAGAGTGAAAACTCGGTGGTTTTGTCTTAACCAGTTGCAGTCATCTTTGTGCACTAAAGAATTACTTGCTGTTCGTATGCCCCACTCTCTTCTGAAAATTACATTTTTGCTAGATTTCATTTGGTCTTTTTTCTGTACCCTGCCATATGTACAGTGCAGTGTCTCTGTATGTGGGTGTTCCATAGTCATGCTGTCAGTCACTGCTGCAGGCACAGAAGCTGAGGGGTTATAGTGTGGGATTCAGTCACCACCTTGTTCAGGAGGAACCCAGTGACCAGGGCCATTCTTCCTGCTATTTATAGGGCAGTGCGCCTCACAGCAATTATTTGGGGTAAAGTCCTGCTAATGGCCCGATTTTGACCATTGATTTTAGAACAGCTGGGATTTTTGTCTTGGAAGCGACACCAAATTAAGTATTTAGCTTACTCTCTTCATTACCAGTCTTTGCACTTCCAAGTTTGTAAAGCAATAGCTTCCACTAAGCCCAGTTAAAACTCCTTGTAGCCAGTGCCCACTATCTTACACCCCCTGATTATTCAAGCCCAGCTTGATACAGTTTACTTTATCAATCAGGCTCCATGATGTTAATGCAATACAGGTCTTTAAAACAGGTTTCTTTAAAACAATCCCATGAAAGGGGTTGTGCGACTCCTGCAATACTTATTCAGCCTTTTGCTGTGTCCCTGTGGAAGAGCACCCCCACCATTCCTGGGACTCACATGGGTGTGCACAGGACAGGAGGCTACCTTGTACGCCCCTGCCATCTGCCACACACGCTTGGCTTCCAAAAGCCAGCTGGAGTCCTACTCCAAGATCCCAGCAGCCTCATTTCCTTTAATAGCCCACTTAAAGCTGAGTCTCCAAGGAGGCAGAAGTATTTTTTCTGTATTTATTCTGAAAAATGCCATGACAATAGCATCTTTGTATTTCTTTGGTGCAGACAAGAAGTTCCTTATATGCAAGTAGTGTAAGATGTTAGGAGCACACCTCTGCACACAAGAGCATCCAGCTCCATGGCCTTGGCTTCCACCAGTCTACTCACACCCACCCATTACTGCTTCCCATTTGAGTTGTCTATATAGTAAAGGAGTGTTCCAGCTTGTTTTGCTGGGGTTTTTTTGGTTGGTTGTTCTTTGGTGTTTTTCTCCAAAAAAGTTACACCTGACACAGACCCTATTAAGGCCATTAAGCAAGTCCCCATAATTCTTAAGAAATTACATATTGTAATGCAAAAGAAAAAAGTTACATGCTTGTTAATGCTACCCTCAGTGAAATTGCTTGATTTTTACTGTAAAGGTGGCTAATCACATTTCTTTTCTTTTACCGATAAGGTTTTGAGAACTGAACAGGTAATCTTAAAATAGAACATTGTTCTCATTTTTTGGTGTCCACCTATTGAGAAGTTGACTTTTTTTTAAAAGAGATTTTTTAGTGGAGCAGTGGGCTGCTTTTTCCCAGTTCTTTCATAGGCAGCATACCACATGAAAGGATCATCCTCTGTGCCATCTTTTAGAGCAACATTTCACAAAAATCCAGGTCACCTCCAACAGCAGTGACTTTGCAGTGGATTTGGAGGTTCTGCATGTAAGAGAAAAGATGCCAGACCTTCATTTGTTGTGCCTTGTCCTAGGTTCCCTGGCTGAAACAGGCAGGAATTTGGCCATATAGGCTTAAATCAATATTGCATAAAAGCTTTCTATAAGCTACTAAGTCAGAAGATAGATTTCCATGTTCACTTTAATGGAACTATTATGTTACGCTACTAACATGTAACAACTAGAGGCTAAATTGCCTGTATGGTCTTTGAAACACTACAGATTGTTTTTATGAAGTTTAATGTATCCTGGAGAGTAAACTGTTGCTGGTCCCTCCTCTGTCTTTCCTCCCACTGAAGTCAAGAGACATATGGCCTAGGAAAGAGAGCAGCTTGTGCTCCAGGTAGAGCTCTAAACTTGTGACAAAAGTGTTGGTGTTGTTTTTTTTTTTTTTTTAAAAACATCAGCACTGCAGAGCCTACGACTTTGTATGATGCCAGGGAGAACAAAATGAAGACAACCTTATCATAAAACTTGCATCCATAAAGACACTGGGAGGTTTATTATTGTCTCCAATAGGGCCAAGATCTTCCCCTGCAACTCCTTGCACAAAAAATATTAACGCATTTAAAATTTGATAAGTTAGATGAACTCTACTCTGGACAATAAATATATACTTAGTAAAAACATGTTTAAACATTATTTACTGTTGTAAAACAGTCACAGCAGACATGAATAATTTTTCTGGAGCTGTAATATTATTTGATTTGCAATGCTTAGCAAGTAATTTTTTTTGCAAGTTATTTATCACGCTGTATGAACTGCCTGTACTTCTGTGATATCTTTTGTACCTATTACATATTTTAATCAATGTTTTACAGAGTTGAATGCCATTCAAGAACTAATATATTCTCATAAATATAAAATGAATTAGAGAGTATAGCGTAAGATATTTAGCACTTCATTATTTGAGGCATCAGTAACATGATTATGAAGTACAAGCAGGCATTTCGTAAGTTTTTGAAGTATTACACTGGTCATTTGAACAATGTTTACTGCAACAAAAGGTATACTTTGCCACAAGGAATACTTGTATGTTTAAACAGAGAGGGCTTTGATTTAACAAAGCCTTGTTTTGATTTGAGAAGATCCAAGTCAGATACGCAATAATATTTATTGGACTTTAGACAAGCCAGCAGAAGTGGCAGATAACAGCATGTTCTAAGTATGGAAGCTTGATGGGGGGAATTAACCAACAACCAAACAAGAACTATTTTGAGTGGAAGGTGCAGAGTCTACTGGATTCTTCTGTAATGAAGTGCTTTCTAACACCTGTCTAATAAAGAGCTCTCCCTTCCCTTCAGCTGGAAAACAAAGCTAGTTGAAAAAAGGTGGACAGATGACAGACATGAACTAGCATGTCATGGGAACCCATGCTCCAAACTCTTTCAGGGCTTTTTGGATCACACCACCAGCTGAGGCAAGTACGTGTCCAAGTTTCTCTGCCAAGACAGAGTGGGCAGGAGACACTTCAGGATCAGCAGGCAGCAACTGCCTGTAAGAGCAGCAGCTCAGGCAGGCGTGTGAGCCAAGAGCCTGGTTGGGTGAGGGTTTTTTTGGATCTCTTTACTGTTCCCTTTAGGAAACACCTGGGCTGCTGATTTACATACAGACCCTTCTTTAGCACAGTGACTGTCAGTCTGGGAGCCTTATCAAACTGAAAAAATAAAGTAAAAACTTTGAAATGCAAAAAATCTAATCATGCTGTGACAACAGTAAAGATTGTAAGTGATACCTTTGTTTGACCAGACAACTTGGACAAGCAGAACAAACAGGTTAGTTGAACAAGTCAACTTGTTCAGGCTTGTTTTTTTAAAATCAAGTGGAAATACGAATTTCATGAAGCACTGGATTAAAGCCCAAACTCACCTACTTGTGCAGTAGCAGCATCTGTGAGTGAGGCACTAAGCAGCAATAGCCAGTAGTGTATGAGGTAACAACTGTTTTCAGTAGCTTTGATGGCTTCTTCCTACTTTTGAGAGGGTGGCATATGAAAACCTGTAGCCTCAGAAGGAATTGTCAGCAGAGGTGAAACAAAATCTGACTCCTCTATCAGGTACACAAAGTTGTTGTGCTAAGTTATCTTAGTGCAGATGTTCTTGATCAGCACTACTCACTTCCAGGACAGGGTATGCTAGTACCACACACAAATAGCAGGCAGACACCAGCCACAACTTTGCCAGGTCAGAGATAGCCTGTTTCTCAGGCAGGAAAGCTGATTTTATATTTACGCATGTGAATGATGGTTGCAAGGCACTCTCCATAGCCCCAAACGGAGATGTTCCCACCTGAAATTCTGATGCTGCTAGCAGTCAGTGAACAGAAAGCATCTGCTTTTTTCTAATATGTGGATATGGAAAGGGCTTGGTGAAGGAACTTATGATGCCAGATGAAGTTCACAGATAGGAACGTGAAGTAATATCCTGCCACACACCATTCCTGCCTGCTTGCCAAAAGCCTGGGATGAAAGTGATATTTTGGCAATAGTGGATGACAAGGCAATGAATGCACCTCCTCGAAAACCTCACACTTCCTGTTTGAGGAAATAAACCTTTTATCCTTTCTGCTTATCTACACCAAAGGCTAAATCATGGTAGGAATAGTAGGTCTCCTGATTTTGTTAGTAACAGAACAAAGCTACGAACCCCAGGTGAAAAAGGAAAACAATAGGCCATATAGATGAGAAAGAATAGTTCTGGAAGAACCTGACCTGCCCAAGAAGACTTCTGTATTTGCATTTTATCCACAGCATCAGATTTGGGGTGACAGGCCCTCTTGGATCCCAGGAAAGTAGGAGAACTCTATAAAACTTTCTAAGAATGCTGACTATCTTTTCTAGTAAACTAAGCAGAACCCGGCTTCGGGCCCAAGCAGTGGTACACAATCCTCTGAGCTGTTTATCTATTAATATACTTCCTGGCACTGTTTCAGCCCACACCAGATAGCCTCCCACAAAATGTCCTGGCATGAGGCAGAGGATAACAGTGGCCAGTATGAATTAAACAACATTTGGAGTGTGGGAAAGAATTCAGCTTGCATCCAGATGGCAAGATGCTGCATGTACAACAGGTTCTGTCCCAGGGTTTTTTTTGGTTGTGGCTTGTTTGGTTATTTTTTTTTTCATAGACATAGCCTCTGTGGTCAGAGCAGGGTGCAGTGATTCTTCACTACTCCTGTGACTTCTGGTGCATCACTCACAGCTATTGGACTGCTTGTGGACCTTTTGGGGCAGTTGTCTTAGGCCAAGACAAGGGCTTGGAGCTTTCCCAATTAAAGGGGTGTTATTTGCTGTTTGTACGCAGACACCTCTTTGCCAGTTTGATTATGGGAGGGTGTCTTATAGGCTGACAAGTCTAGCCAAGGGAAACTCATGGGGAGCCAAGACTAACTTGTTGCAATAATTATGACTTCACACTTAAGATTCAAACTGCTTGATTAAGCCAAGCCGAGCCCAGATCCTGGCTGGTAGACAGTGACTTTTTTGTTCTTAAAGCCAGCTGGCTTTAATGAAAATGGCTGAGAGAGAGCAAAAGTTGCTTTACTGTCCTTTCCAATGGTCACTAATCCCTCCTTGGTACAGATTCTAAGTCAAGTTTTATCAGTTGATTCCATCTAGCCTTCCTACAGAGGAACAGAGTGACTAGTCTCTTCACACGTATAGGTTTTGGCTAACATCTGTTGACATAACAGCAGACAATAGAGCAGGAAGATTATTTCTATCTATAATATGAAACAAACACTTCACCATGAACACATTACCTTTCATGTTAATAAGACTAAATGCAATCTTATGAAACATATAATAAAAATTGGCAAAATACCTCACTGTCACCAATGAGCATCTCATTTCTGGCATTGCCTTTGTTTAACCAAGTAGCTTCTGTTACAGGGAAAAAAAAAAAAAAAAAATCTAAGTTTTCTCCCTTTCTCTTTGAAGAAAGGTATTGACACTATTATTGTGTTACTGTTTCCTTTCCAAATAGTTTTTCCTTCCCTTTAAGAGCAAATAGTTTACATGATCAAATCACTGACAAATACAGATCAAACATATACAAGTTCCTTGGACTTTTTGAAGAGGGGTCTTTGAGTTGTGGTTTTTGTTGGTTTATTTTGGGGTTTGTTTGTTTTTTATTAAATGAAGATAACCATTCCTCAGATGGATTTTTCCATCAAAGCCTCTGGACCATATAGTGTTATGCCAGGTGAATGTCTGTGGGTTTTGTTTACTTGCATTTAATTTTAACTTTGTGTATTTGTACATTATTTCCCCTTCACTCCCAGAAGTCAGGCAGGTTAAAAGTATTAAGAGCAACCTTCATGTTCACTTCAAAGCAAGTTGTGGTTGATACCTCAGTATTTTGATACTTCTTACTATTTTCATTAATGATCTCTACTGTTAGAAGTGTTTAGTAGTAGATGCAAAAATAAGTAGCACAAACATTATGATGCACAGCTACTGGATTTCTTGGGAAGTGGTAGTCAGTGAGGAAAAGCATTGACTTGGATTACAGATTTAGGAATGGGATAAAAAGTTCAAGCCCAAGTATACATAAAGATTGCTTATACAAACTTTGCAGGGTGGCAGTATGCCCATTCTCACCAACTTGGACTAACTGGTGCCCTTTAAACATAGCAGGCTATATTAATTAAGAGAGGATTAATACTTGTCTCTGTCAGAAACCAGCTTCTTTTATATAAATCCAGCCTAACCTCGGCTACGAGGTCTCTCTGGCTTTTTTTATTACCTGTATTTGTTTTTAAGAGTCTATTTCCATATCTGTTCTTAAAGGTTGGTTATCAGATGCCAGACTGCATAAGAAGGAATGACATAATACTTTGCATCCTTGGGGCAGATATGGCTGTTATTCACTCTGGCCTGTGCCCCTGCCCTCCACAAGAAAACCTCAAACCAAGTAATCAAAAAAAAAACAAACCACAAAGAAAACCTACCACAAAAAAGCCAGACTAGTAAATTCAGCCAAAACAGTCACCACTGGCATTTCTCCACAAAGCACTTCCCCTTACAGAAATCATACAGAATTGAAGGAAAGCCAAGAACAAATAATTTTAAGGACAGATAAATACCAGCGTCCTCCACAATTCCATAATTTAACTTCAAAATTTGGATTAAATCAGATTCCTGAGGGCTTAGAGCAGTCCCACTACTCAGTTGTTAATCAGCTGGTATCTGCTTATTCTCCAGACCACTGCATCTCCTGTAGTTTTGGGGCTGATTTCCAAACTGTGAACTACGTTCTTTTTAACTAGTTGGTATCATTCACTTCAACAAACTCAAGAGGAAGTTGTCCTGATTTCACTCAGTGCTAGGTGTTTAAAAACATAGCTATGTTTGAGTCAAAAAATAGCCACTTATGTTGTTACATGCAGCATCTTATGCCAATGAAAATGGATGTTTTTACTACATCAAGAGCAGCGAGTGCAATGGCACTTGAGGGGACATGCAGAAATGCCTTGTGCTTTGAGAAAAGGCCTGGCACACGCAGTGTCCTGTGGCACACAGAAGGCAAGGAAGGTCAAAAGCCCTTGTGCACCCTCTCTTTGACCACCACGTGCTCCCAAAGAGGCTAAATCCCTTGCAGGAATGCACATACCAAGATTTTGGCTCTGTTCTCCATCTTCTAACATCTAGAACCTCTTTCAGTTCTTTCTCTTTCCAGCCATCGTTACCTTTGATACTAATAATTTTTTTGTGTTCCTCCTCCCGATACCCTCATCTTTCTAGCAGATAACTGATCTCATTTCCCCTCTGCCTCAGCCAATATGCTGTTCTTTTGCAAGCCTCATTTCTTCCAGCTTTGGCCCAATTCTTCTTCTGTAACTAGTTTCTTCTCAAATATTCTTGGGTTTATGATTTCTGCCACTATGAAAGTAAATGTTATCAAGTTATATTCATGAAAGGGAAAACTGATGGGAGTAAGATATTGTTATCTTTGTAATTCAAGGTATTGGAAACAGATTTGCCTTGCCAGAGGAACCAACTTACCTTCTCTGGCAAACAAACAATAGAGACAGTGGGCTTGCAAATGAGATCCATGTCATCTTGATTAGTAAAGCATGTTGAGAACAGGAATGTTAATTTGATTTTGAAGTAGTTAAACAGGTAGATGTAAAATTTGCCAGAAAGAGAGAATACAATAGTGTCTGCACAGATAACAAGAGCCTCCCCAGTGTTTCCCGAGCACATTCCTGAACAAGCACCTACTTGGAGAAACAGTATATCCTCACCCCTGCAAGATCAAACCATTGGGCTTGAAGAGCAGGTCCAAGAGAGTTGCATTCCTCTCCAGACACGGCAGCCAGTGACTCTCATTGATCAAATGAGGTCAGAGGAGGACACTGCTTTCTAGTGACATAGCTTAATTACAAGGAATGAAGGAAAACAGAGCCTAGCCCCCTTTTGCAGAGTATTGTGATGAACCACAGCACACAGATATCGCCCACCTAAGTTCACCAGTATATTTTCTTTAAAGTTCTAATAATTTTAAATGACAAAATATCATAAGAGGATTCACAGAAGTTACCTCTAAAAAGCAAGCAGAAGCTTTGAAAAGCTGTTAAGAGGCAGTGAAGGTGAGAGATGCTTTTAGAAATCAGACTCTTCTTCACTTAGGACAAGAATGCCTTTTTCAGTGTTCTGCTGCTGATGACACAAGAATGAGAGCACAGAAAAACACCAAGGGTGTCCTTTCCCCTTGAAGCAGGGGAATTGCCAAGATGGTGCAGATTCACCAGAATACCAATGCAGCACCTGAATCCACTTTTCTGCTCCACCACTGACCTGGCTGAGCCAAATCAAACTCAAATCAGAGCCGACTCTGCCCTTTGCAGGGCCAGCAGCCACCCTGACACATATGTTTCATCTTCCATCACCAGGGTGACTAGAAACAGGGCCCCCATAGCATCTCCCTGGGTCTCTAACCCTAAATGTCCAACACACCTCATTTGTCCTCAATCAGCAGCATCATGTGTGTGATCTGCCAGAACACACAGTCCTACCCAGGAGACACAGGGAGAGCACAGCAGAAGTGACGTGCTCACATTACATGATCTTCACAGCTTTCAAATTCCCAAGAGCTGTGTCTACACTTACCTATCCACGTACAGAAAACAAGTAACAGTTGCTCTTGCACTGCTTAGACCTTTGTGTATTTACCTTTTAGAATTCTCTAGGAAAATACTGCCTTAGCAACAGCTGAGCAGTATTGAGACAGAGACAGGTGATGTGTAGGAAGAGAATTAGGGTGATGGTGGGGGAGCCATTATTCAATGTTTTCCATATTTTCACAGAACAGAATTTCATTTCCTTGAAGTCATTGTAGTCAGTGACAAGAAGTAGAAAGGTGCACGTGAAATACCTCTGGCTGTGCACTGAAATAAAAGTATGACTAGACATACTAAATAACCAATGCAGGCAACCACAGACTGCGAGGTTTTTTTTAATTATACACTCATTACTGAAATAGCATTTCTGTGTTTGTAGAGTTCCTTTTTCCTCCTAACCATATTTGTTGGAAACGCAGATAGCTTGTGTGCCATTATGAACAACTAGTTATGGAATACTTTGTTTCTTTCCTCACTTTTACAGACATTAAAAGCAGTAGTTACACTTCTTAATAGGAATTATAATTTAGGGACAGTCAATGCCCATGCTTAGTCACTTCATCAAGGACTAAAATACAAATTCTGTCTGCTCTGCAGATCATATGTTATTTAAAGATTTATTTTCAATCTCTTTAAGTACTTTTCTTGCTTTTAAAGCAATGCTACTTCCTTACCACGATAAAGTGATAAAAATAAAAATACACATGACATCATGAAGCTCATAAAACTCACAGCAATTTTGTTGCTGAAAGTTTTACAGCTATCTACTTGAATTCATTTGGTTTAGAACTCCTTGGTTGGTGAAATTTTTTTTTAATGCAAACAGCATAAAATTGAACATAACTAAGCTTCTTTGTTTTCATATGTATATGAAAATAATTTTTGTGATTTTTCTTAAGTAAGGAAATGCTATACATAGAAAAGCTAAATACTTTCAAGTCATAGGCTTCAGTAGGTTTTTTGACACCATCCCTAAAGAGGCAGAAACACAACAAACAATATAAAAGCAGTTTCCTCCCTAAGAACACACAGTCCAGCAGAAACAGCTTAGTAAGTAAAAAGAACAGTGTTCTGCAGGGTGGCAGTCATTATCCTCTTGGTTCATGGCTTTCACTGAAGTAGTGATCATGCCCCGTTATCAGATGGGAGGTGTACACACATCAGTAGGTAAGACTTTAAAGTTAAGTTCTAAATATTTTTAACAAATGTCAAGACCTGCATAAGTCATAAAAGGTGCAGGCTCTGCAACTCTTGAGAGCTGCAGAGTGTAATAACAGCTCTAGGGAAGAAAAGAATATTACAGAGCATTTTCGTGCCACCAAAATTACAGACTGTTACTGGGATAAATCAATCTCTGCCTCCCCATAGTTGCCCTGGGGAGCACAATGGCTGGGAATCTGCCTCCTGAAGGAGAACTGCACACAATGCTGCTGCTGCTGCTTTGTGGGAAAAAAACCTGCATCTTGACCTTCTGCAGCTCTCTCAAGGCCTTGAGGGTAGCACACCTGGATTATGCCAGCTGTTGGAATAGATTCTCCTGTTGGGGTTTTTCTGTTTTGTTTTTAGCAGATCCACCAAAAAAAAAAAGTTTTTATATGCAGACACACATAAAATTGGTATTTAAAGTTACTTTCACATGGGCTCATAAGTACACACACACCTTTCACTATGTCAAGGGGGAAACAGAGGCTTTCCTAAAACAATTTACAGTGAAATAAATAAAAATTAAACTTGGAGGAGTACTACCCAAGCCAGTAAAAGCAATAGCATGGTTACTCAGGTAGAGCAGACATCAGAGGAAACGTTAGATGACTGCAGAGCCTATAGGGATGATACTCCTAGGATATGCCCAGATACATCAGAGCTCAACAAATGAAAAGTTCATTTGGATTTTATGTAATTCAGAGCTAATCTAAGAGAGTACACAGGGATAAATACATGCAGGGTAACAGAAAATAAATACCAGTATCTAAGAAACTTCCCCATGTTTGCATATGGTGCAACGAGTAAAGTTTTCCAGGGTTTTTTTTCCTTCTCTTTTCAGTTTTTCCAGAATTAAAACAAACAAAACAGTGGTAGAATTCCTTTCTTCACGTAACATCCCAGTGAGAGTGTGGACTAGCGATACTGTATTCATAGAGCCTGGACTTTCATGTTAACAGATTGTCCACCAATTTAATACATTGCATCTGTCATTTGTATATCTTTTAAAGCAATCTTTTGCCACTCTAGATTTCTGTTAAGTAACACCTTCCTGAAATTCAAAACAAATAGCATTTGAAATCTAAGGACATTGTAAGATATTGGCCTAATTGTTTTGTGCAACCTCCCATATGATATCCTTTCAAAATCTGATGGAGGAAGTACTGGACTGACAGCAGGATCTTAATCACAGCCTTAAGCAAGTATTTCAGTTATGTCCATTTCTCCTCCCACTCTTGGTCTGTTTTGCCCATTTACCTTTACTCTTTTTAGGTCAAGAGCATCTTCCACTATGGATTTGTACAGTTAGAACCCCAAGATACTTATTAAAAGCCAATAATTAGTAGCATCAATGCAGTGAGAGGGAACTTCTGTCCCTGAGAAAGAAGCTGCACCTCTGCAGTTAACATGTCATCTTAAAGATGCATATGCATTCAATATGGTCTTTCATAGAGGGCTGCAGTTTGAGAACTAATTTATCTTAACCACACTTGACTTTTTGTCATATGAAACAGATTATTTTTTTTTTCCAATAAGCAGTGCTACTGCACATAAGATAATAAAAGAACATTACAAACCAAAGATTCATACTTTTTAGCAATTCATCTAGAGAGAACACACTCCTCTTTCCATTTGCTTTCGATTCCAACTTTCTAGTGCTCTGGCAGTGAAAGTGTGTTTGGAATAAAAATAGAAGCCACAATTTGAAACTATTGGGTGTTGCTTTGTTTTGCTTTCCTTTTAATATACGAGCCACTTACTGAAGTGAGGAAAGCTTTTCACCCAAAGAGAATTTACCAGAACAAAAGAAGTGTGGCAGAATTAATGTCCTCATGACTGCTGGCATTTTCTGATACAAGCCTTTCAAAATACAGGGTGGGATCAAGCAGAAAAAGAGACCCTGATCAAGTGATAAGACAGAGACTCTCTCATGACTGTGATACACATACAATGGTCTAAGACCACAATCTCTTTAAGAAACCCACTGTAAGTATTCCCATGGCACAAAGTCATGCTATGTTCTTCATAACCCAAGTTCCAGTGTTTCCACATAATCCAGTTTGTGTGGACTTTACATATAAAGCCAACCTACACCATAATCTTCCCAAGGGGTTGCCTGCTGCCAAGCTCTCTTGTGTGCAGGCCAAGGAATAGGGACATTTTCCGATCCTGTCTGTTAAGACTTTTCTGCAGGAAGCTGGCTTTCTAGGGTGTGAATTTGTGCTTTAAAACCATCTGCCCTCTGTTGCTTCATCTCAGGCAATGCCTTAGTGGAAGGAATAATAAATCCTGTTCTAAGGTGACAAGATCTGGTAACCTGGCACTGAGCCTCCAATTCTAGAAAGCCAGATGAAACCTGGCCTGAATTACAACTGACTCCAGAATCAGGCCCAGCTGAGGCATAGCCTTTCATTAATTGGGCTCTGACAATAATCTTGCCTGTAGAAACACAGGTTGAAGATTTACTATTAAACAGCTGTAGCAGATCATGTTGTTTTCTTTCTCTCACTTCTCAGGATCAGTTTATTTAATCTAGAAATGAGATCACTACAGGACAATGCTTTCCCCCCCACACACACATACTGGGAGTTTGTTAATGCACAGAGGGACTGATGCCTGCTGGAGACAGAACAAGCAGCACTCAGCATGTTTACAGCCAGGGAAATTTAGTCTGACATGAGGAAAATTTAAGAGTTACAAGTACTGCATTAAGCTATGAAGGGATGTTCATTTCTAAGAACAGATTAGACAAGTACCTCTTCTAGTTTACTAGTCTTAGCTTGGAAAGAGGAATGGATTAGATTATTGATAAAAAGTTTGTTCCTTCAGCCCCATATTTCTATGATGCCAAAACAATGCACAACAAGTCAAAGCTTAGGTCAGTGATGTAAACACTGATTTTCCACACCAAACCAGAATTGTTACCCGATCTTTGCTTTCCATGTGAACAGACAGAATAACCTTTGCTGTCCTGAACTCCATCTCATTTTCAACATTGATAGCCGTTTAGATACAAGCTCCAATCTTTCTAGAGAGTGTCATTACTTTGGTTAGTATCCACGTAGATTGCCCAGACAGCTGACTGATCCCAACATTAGCCAAACAAGCCTTGAGATCAGGGTGCATTGCTTGTGTGTATCATGTTACCAGATCGCATTCACAATCCCTTCTCTTCTCCTTAGATTCAGTTGTGATAAATCCCTCCCAGCACCACCTCCGGTGTTGCAGATCCTTAATCACTACAGCAGGCGCTGCCCTCTAGACTGCAGACTGTCCTCACCTCTCAGGAACCTAACGTTCCTCCAGAAACCAGGTGCAGCCACCTTCTGTGCCAGCTGGCTTTGAAAGCAGAAAGAGGTCTAAGTCATCAGCAAACTACACCTGGAGGTCTGTCAATAATATCTTGTATTTACATACCATGTAGCCACTAATTCTTGTTGATACCTAATGGCAAACTCCCCCTCCCCTTAAATAATACAAAAAATAAAACTATCTCCTGTAGATAGTTGTAGGCACAACTTGCCTAATGCCCACTAGAAACAGTTTGTGGGTGTAAATTACACCTGAAAAAGAGGAAGGTGGATTTCAGCTCAATTAAAAATACAGCGTCTACTTCCAGCCTACAAACTGATGATGTGTAGTTTTACAGCTTAACAGCACAGTGAGGCCAGGAGGCAAATTAATACCAAGTGTGGTTGCCGAGGAGCAGATACACTTTCTGGCAAACCTGACAAAATAATTTTATACATCGAACATCTGGGCTTTTATTTTAATCTTGTTATAACAACGCCATATATAGCAGGGGAAAAAAGTCTTACAGAAGCAGAACTGTTCCTGAAGTGACCCAAGATAGACTAAACAGACCATCTATCCTAGGAATCTGATTTTTAACCAGCGAAAAAGAAAAAAAATAAAGGAATGTTAGAACCTATGAATTATAGTTAGCCTTACTCTTTTCTTCATAGTGCTATAACTTTCCCCTGGAAAAGTCTAAGCAGTCTGAAGGAGGGAAGAAGAGAATGAAAAAAAGGAAGACTTTTTCAGTTACAAGAATGGGTGAAAGAAACAAAGCTTGTGAGATTTATCTTAATAGGTGGAGTATTCCAGCCTCACCCTGAGCCATAAGGGATAAACTTAAGATACTTCAGCCTTCCTTCCACAGACTTTGTTTTCTGTGCCATGTTAAGGGAGGCGAAATGCCTTCCAGGTGGTCACTCAACTCCACACCAGGTCACAAGTTGCTCCACTGAGTCTCTAGCCAGGAACACCAAAGCTTTCATTCTGATTTTATGAATTCAAGGTAAGGCAAGGCTAAGAAAACCATCTCTCTTCAGCTCCAGACTACAAAAGGAGAAAGAGATGCAGGTTGTCTCACCGAACTAGGACTCCAAACCAAGTACAAGACTAGCTTCCATTAAGCTATGAGTAGCAAGTTTGGAACTTGCAAATTTTTCCTAAGTTTTATTGTATGGAGGAGACAAGGGAAACGTCATTTTTTCCTCTCAGGGTGCTACAAAGTCACTTTAAGTTATGCAAGGAAAGCTCATCAGAGCAAAATCATTGAAATACAATGTGTGAACAAGACTACTACAGAAAGCAATTGGCATGATGTTCAGTATCCTGCTGCCAGAAATCAACTAATCAAGCCTTGATAATATTCCTTTGAATATTAAAGTAGTTAAACATTCATCTACCTTACAGATAAAAATAAAGTAACTCAACAGAACATATTTAATATACAGTAAAATGATATTCCCAGGGACCATTTGAGCTTACGCTGCAAGAAAACACTTTTTCTGTGAGCACCTTTGGGCACAAAGCTGGTACTTGCTTATATTGCTTATTCCAATAGTTTCTTTCTTTCAAACCCTTAAAGAATATTTCTGCTTTAAAAAACCAACCAAACAAAAAACCCAGATAACCTAAACAAGCCAAAATTCAAATGCTACCAAACTAACCTTAATAATAAAGTCCCAGAGTAAACAAAGTTGCTTTAAATACACGATCAGAGCAGTGGATGCGTCACCACACAGTGCCCTCAGAGATAACTCTTTGGTTCACACAGGACTTTGCAGAACACCCTGCCAGACCCCACTGTAAGTTTATGACTAAAGAATTGCAGTTTCAGATTTTCATATGTTTAGATTGGCTTCTTTCAGCAAGAAATCAACAGCTTCAACAAGCAGTTAGATACATTTTCAGTTCCATGGGAGAATACAACAAAACTGCAGTGACCACCCAGAGGAACCCTGGTTCTGCCTGTGCCTGTTGCCAGACCAACCCAGAAGGACCACAGAAACTACACATGGTCTGTAGCACTGTGCAAAAGCTACTGCCTTCCGCAGAGATTCTCCATGCGGACCCCAGCACACTATTGTAGGCTGCACTGAGCCAGACCAAAGCTCCTTCCAGCCCAGAACACAACCTCTCAAAGCAGCAAACACCCAGACAAGAAAAACAAACCACGTTATAATATCAGCACAAAACTTTCTTACAGTCTCCAACAAGTAACAGCCTCAAGACCTCCCAACTCCAAAGACATGCCAACAGCACCAAGGAGCTACATACCCACCTCGCAAGTCACACATCCTGTCGTTCAGCCTCCCGTACCTGCCTTCCCCTCCACACTCACCTACACGGTGTAACTCCCCTTCCTTCTGTCTCTCTTCCATTTCAAGCCCCAGGTGCAGGTGGTCAGTGAAGCCCTTGATTTGCTGATGAGGAGCACCTTGCGTTAGGGGTGAGACAGCAGCAAGGTACTTTGGCTCTCTCTTAGGAAGGTTCTGCTGCAGAAAGGCTGGCAGATTGTCATGCTACATCCTGCCACCACTGGTCTTCCCTCATTTTGTGCCAGATGTTTGTCACATGACAGGCTGCAGCACTATCTTACACACTAGAGACGAAGACATGGTTGGGCTCAACCTAGATGATTCTGTGACTTTTATATCCTGACAGGGGTTGACCCTCAGGTTAGCCTGAGACTATCAATACTCACACAGACCTCCATCCCTCCTGAGGCTGTGAGAAGAAGCAGCATTACCATGCACATCTCCCATGACAGCACATTCCATGTGTCTCAGATGCACAGAGCAAAATCTGACTGTGTGGTTCATGTTATTTGAGCAATTAATTCATTTTTGCCCTCGCTTTGGTACTTTGAAGTTTGCTGTGCGGTTTTCCATTTTAGCCATTCTTGTGCTCAAAAGGCAAAACATAAATAGGATCCCAGAGACCAATAGTCCATCCTTCCCAGAGTAAAAATTCAATCTGTAGTATTGGCAGTGTCATATGCAAGTAGCAATTGCAGAATAGGACAATATGGCAAGGCATAAAAAGATTCTGCAAGTATTAAAGGAATTTGATTTTCAGTTGGACTTTCAGCTATCATACTGGTTTTTAAATTCTATTAATATTTTTGAAAATCAGTCTTTTGTCTTGCAGTGTAAAATTGGTCAATATATGGAAATAAGTATCTTCAGAGTACAGTAAAGCAATTTAAATGCTCAAAATACTTTATTAGCATTATGGGGGAAAATGTAATTACCAATTTTGCTATTAATAAAATAAATGTTGTTTATTGTTTAACACTGAAGTAAGGCCTAACCTTGCAGATTTACTGGAGTAAAATCCCCATGAAGTGAGGAGTTAGTGCTAGACATGTCATTATGTGGGAAGAAAGCAGGAAAATATTTTTCTAATGAAATTTTACAAGTTTTTTTGGAGTAGCTGGCAGGTATTATCAGCTCTGTGGAAATTAAATGCTTAAGTGCCATCTTGGACTGTGAAATTCACACTGTTCAAGCCTGCAAGGGACATAGCATTGAAGAAGGCAAATGGAAATTTTAAATTAATTTACCACGAGCAGGTTAGTCTAGGTGGAAGTTCTCAATCTGAAAATGATGTTATTTGGGTCTCTCTTTCACATCTTTCACCGTTGCTAAGAAACAGCAGCATTACAGTAGAGTAATCATTCCTACGCCATTCCGAATTGTAGTTAATTAGCCTATGTGTGAAGTGGGATTCCTAGCATGAGGAGAAAGAGAGGAAGTTTATGTTTAAATGCACAAAACAATACAACTAAAGAACTGAGAATTCGTTCTAAATCAAAATGTTCAAATGGCAAAAAGCTTTGGGAGGTTTACATTTCCTGTAATGTTCTATAACATTTGGGTAGAATAAAGGAATCATGATTAGCTGTGTCCCCAGATCTGTCCTTTTGCAGACCTTAATGAAAAGTCTCAGCTTGAGTGTGAAATCTGATGGGAACAAAGACAGAGATGATGTGATTGGATAAAATAAAAAAAAAAAAAAATAATTTGTTCTCTGACATGCATAGCGTATAGAGCAGGAAAAGGTTTACAGCTTAGGAGAATGTGGGAAGTGAAAGAAGATGCTGGGGTTTTTTTAGAAACCTTGAAGGTACACTTTTTATATGGAAATTAAAAAGAATCTAGGACAAACTATTTGGGAATAAAAATGTTTAGATTACACAAATATATCTGATTATCCTTATCTTCTGCATTTCTTATTTACCTGAATAAGTTTAAATATTATGGTCTTGAACAGAAATGAATCTTGACTTTGTCATTTGCCAGAGAGTTTTCTAATTAGTGCCTTTGCTGTACATAGCTGTAGTCAAATGATTTTGTCATTTGATTTCCAAACATGAGTGAAAATTTGGTATTTCATTATGAAAGAACAATGAACAAGTGCCTGCTATTTGAAGGTCTGGACAGATCTGTCATTATCTTTTTAGCAAATTTGGGGTAGCAGTAATACTACTTTTTAACTACGTCAAGTAAGGGAATTTTAAATACCTCAGAAACTTACTGTTCTGAAAGCCTTTTTTTTTTTTTCTGTTCAATTAAATATGTGAAGGATTTTCATAACTTCTGCTTGGAGAGGGAAAGAAAAAGTTGCTTCAGTATCTTTTCCTTTTTCTTTTCCAAATGGGGATATTATGGAAAGATCTTTCTAACACAAATGTAAAAATGTAATGGGCTTCTCAGTTCTCCCTGAGCAGGGACTCTCACAGCCTGCCCAGGTGCTAAGTGGGAACATTAATAATGGGCTAGATCTACAGTGTTAGACAGCCTTCATTTTAGTGGCTATTTATAAGAGCCAACATGCCATGTGGTGATGATTTATTAAGTAGGATATACTCTGCAGCCAAAACCTGAAAGGTATTTGTGTTCAGGATGCTTTGAGAGCTTTCAAATTATAAAAGTGTAGAAAATATGTTTAAAATCCTTATTTGTTAAATATACGTGTATATTTGTGTATGTGTGTGTTGCTATTTCAAGACTGAAATTCAAAAGTTATTACTCTCATTATTACTCAAGCCTCTATTTTACTTCCGCTCCATAATGGTATAAAGATTGATGCATCTTGTAAGAAATCGATGATTATTTCATTTTACTACTGATTGGGATGTCAGAGGGCTTTTAAGATGTATTGTAAATAAACAGTGTGACAGAGGCCACATTGTCTGTGACCCAAAAGAGAAGCTGTGATAATTTCTGGAGCATCTAAGTGCTACTTTGGAAGTGAGATGAACAGCCAGCTGCTGTCAAAGAGGCAGAAGAAGGTTTAAAGTGTACGATCAGCAGGGATGGATGTGGCCCTGACTGAGGAGAGGAAGACATTGTACAGCCACAGGCACATGACAAACTAAATGAACTGAGTGGAACTGGGGGTGAAAGGGTGATAAGGCTTCCCCTTCTCCTGCTCCTTTCTCTATCCAGCTCTGACTGAAATTCATAGGGGTAAAAAACGTCTCTGTCAGATACATTTCAGTAAGGACCTAAGGTTCATATACTGCTAAGGGCTTATGTTGGCTTTAAGCAATTTGAAGAGTTTTGCAGAGAATCTTTATATGTTCCATTTCCCCCAGTTAATATAGTATTAATAAAAGTCTTTAGTTCTAGTCATAAAAGATTATCCATGGTTGATCATGGCTGGGAAGAGTTTTACTTTACATTCTCAGAAGCTTGCTGGCTTGTGAGAATGCAGTTTTTAAAAGCACAGTGGCCATTCCACAAATATCTGTTTAAGGGCATGTGTTTAAAGTATATAAATATATATTTTAGTGTGCCATTACCCTTTGAATGTCTTTGTGAAAATGTAGTGAGGTGTGGTATAATTCAATGAGATGGCGAATTTTGTTGCTGGTTCCCAAATCTAATACGTCTTTTGCTTGTAGGGAACGTTACCCAAGGGACTGGCAGCCCTACCTGAGCCTAGCCCAGTGTCTTTAAATTATCTTTTATGAGATTATTCTGTGAATAAAACTTACCATGAGTTAGAGTAGCTCGACTATGATAATCACAGCCTCATCCTCTGACTAGTGAGTGCTCTTTGGCTAATGCCTCACAGGCTGCATCTCCTCTGGCTTGCTCCTAAGGACTGCTAGAGTAAGAACAGCATTCACCAGGAGTAGCCAGGGTTTTGGCTGCCCCTGTACAATGTAAAGGAAAAGCAGAGCTATTCTGCACCCTGTCAGAAACTGTGTCCCCCCCACCCACCCAAGGCATGGTATTTGCTACCTTAATTTTATCGTGTCGTCAAGAACTACCAATATGTTGTCTCCCACACAGAGATGGTTGCAATGTCCTAAAAGCATCCATTTAGCTGGTGTGCCCATATTCTGTGCCCAGAAAACTTGAGGTCCTGAAACCAACCCAAAGAAACCTTTACTGAAAACAGCAGATAGTTCTGTAAGCACTAACCCCTTAACGTACGGTCTGATGGAGCCGCACCACAGGGTAATTCCACTCTGCAGGAAGGAAAGCCGTTTGTGTGAAGCTGTGCTCTGCCCACATATCTGGGTACTGTTCAACAGTGTTTCAGGAAACTTCTCGTAAAGGCTGGTGGAGATGTGGATGCGTGACAAATGGATTTGGCTTCATCAGTCCTCTGGCTGAAACCCCTCCGTAGGGCACGAGCAGCGGTACCCACTGTTACAGCGCATGAACTGTCGCAGCAGAGAGGGAGGAGCCGGACAGACCTACAGACACTGGGCAAGGACTGCATTCCTGCATTCCCAGTGCTGCACTCTGGCAGATCTCTGTGCCCCACTGTTTCAGCTTTCAAAAGGAGCTTTTGGAAGAAGGCTATGGAACAGCCACTCGGTTTCCACTTGACAGAAAGCAGCGGTTCAGACCCACTGACTGTAGATTCTTTTTAGAGAACAACCCTAGAAATGAATCAGTGAAAGGCGTAGCACAAAATAGGCTGCTGTTTCAATTGGCAGCTGAGAAGTACACTTATGTTGGGCTATTTCTGTCTGTCTTGTACGAGAATAATTTCCATCATTTTCCGAGTAACACAATCTGGTTTCATTTTCCAGCACTAATGGAGGAGAAACCTTTATTTATATCTTGTAAATGATCATTGGTAACTAGATGAACTGGTAACAGAGCTAAATAAATATGCCAGGTACCCAAGTGAGCTTGCTATCTACTCCAAAGTGCTGGAAAAAATAAATAATTCTGATTAGTTCTTTAAGTGGCAACCTTCCAATCCCAGCAATAAAGGCAGGCCCCTATGTACTCTGGAGCAGACATGCTCCTGAAGCATAGAACAAAGTGAACTCTGCAGCGAGGATGACTACAGCCAGCTATGGGAAGGTTGATCTGCCAAAGAGTAAACACTCGCCCAATAGTCTACTGCAGTGATTTTTTTCAATATTTTGTTTCATTTTGCAGATTACTTTTCTTCAGTTGAGCATGCTTGTGAAGTAAAGGTAAGCTTATAGATAGATGAGTTGGTTTTCTTAGTTACCTTTTGCACTGATATCTTGGAAAAAGTTCACAGGCTGCTCTAGTCTGGGTACCTTCACCCAGGTCTTACATATCTGAGTGCTGAGAGCTAGACTTTACTTTCTAAATGGTTTACCTGGTAAATAAACTCAAAGCTCTGTGGAGAATTGTGACATATTTTACTCTATAGAGAGCTGGTACAAGTGTTATGTAAGCACATGAGCAGTGGTGCATAACCTCTCTGTCAACATCTGAGTTCCATCCAGTAGAAGAGGGAAAGAGAATGCTTTATGGTTTAGTCGATTTTCCTGTTTGTCATTTTTGGGTTTAATTAATATACCTTTATTCCCCTGCTCATAAATTGGGTCATGGAGTTAGATCTATCTCCCTGTATAACTTGAACAGTGTAGGTGCTACCGTGGAAGTCAATGTTTTCTGTGCTGCACTGTTCCTTGCGGGTTTTTTAACACGGTCATTATCAAAGAATGAACAATACAAATATAAATGAGCCATCAGAAGTTATAAGCTTTGAAGATCTGTATAACAACTGGTCCTAAATAAAAGCAAGTACTTAAACATCATAAGCAGCAGTTATATGGACAAGAAAGAAACCTTTCATGTAGTGAGTACCTGCTGATCACTGCCACATGAAAGGATACCAAAGAGGAGACATGCGAGACTTCAGTCGCACAAGGTTAATACATTATCTGCTTGAATCATGGAAAGAGAGAAGAAAGAACACAGGGCACTGAAAAGTTAAAAAAAACCCAAACGTCAGCCTGGTTTAATTGGAAAGCATCACTGGGCTGGCTTCTTTAGTAATTGCTGGAAGCCATCCCAACTTATTTATATATTTAGAACTGATATAATTCAACTCATAAATAATTTCTTAATAAGCAACAGTTCTCCCAAAGTATGTGATTTAATCCTGCAGAGCTTCTGAGAAATGGGGTTGTTCCTTTAGTGCTTCATACATTTAGACCATTTTATGACAACAGTAATTTTTCCATTGTATATTTTAGGAGTAGGCTATCCCAATAAATGCATTTGGTATCCTATGAAGTGACAAAGGCTTTGAACAGTAGGTAATAACAAATGCTGAAACAATTTTTGCTGTCAGTCCTGTGGTGTCATAGAGATGAAATTACAATATCATTAGGGAAATCTATATAAGTGTATGCAAAATTAGACCTGATTAAAAGGCAGTCTTTACACTGCTGAAAGATTAGCAGAATCTAGTGATGCTGTGTTATCATTAAGAATAAAAAAATTCCTGAGAAAATGTAAAAAGCGGTAAAACGGTATGTGGTTATATACTTATTTCTGCATATATATATATGCACCTTTTTCGTGTGTGGTTTTTTTTTTTGGTTGGATTTTTCTGCTTTTTTTTTTTTCCCTAACAAGACACATCTACAAGACCAAGGTCAATGTCAGCTCTGTTAGTTTGAAGAGGAACAGAGAGCTGGATTCCCTTTTGCACAACAGGAGCAACTCACTTTTTCAGCCAAAAATCTATGCAGCAAAGCTAATGGAAATGGCAGACACAGGAAGAGTGAGCTGTTCCGACAACCTGGGAGATTGACAGGAAATCATATGGAATTCTGTAAAAAAATATATGCATTTCCAACAATATTTCACCAATATTTTCCATCAAAATAGCTTAAGAACATTTCCAGCTTATATTCATGCTAGGGATAGCCCATAAGTCATTAATTTGCCTGTTCTCAATTGCATAATTAGATACAACCATAACATTTGCCCATTCATAAGTCTCTTTAGGTCCAGAGTGATTATTGCTCTTCAGTCAACCTATTAAAAATAAATCTGACGAGGGGAGCGCTCCCTCCCTTGGTATAGATCTGTACCAGTTTATCAGTGCAGGTGGCACTATGCCAGTGTACACCAGAGCATTTAGCTTCTTATTTTAAAGGGGAGCAAATAGTTTCAGAGGCTGGATTTGTACCTCGGGACAGGAGACCCTGTCTCCTCTATGGGAAAGACCATAAATTCTTGATTTAGGGGTTATGCTTTTCTATGACTTAAGTGCAAATTTCAGCAAGGCTCTGACTCATCTTTGGGATATTGTTCAATATGGCTATTAAACATTAGATTGGATGAACAAGGTTAGCTCAGCGCAGGCAAAAATTTAGGGCACTTTTGGAAAGATATGAGAGGAGAAGGGAAAAAAAAATCAAGATTTTTTAATTCAATTTCACATTAAGGTCTGTTCATTTTACTCAGAACATACTCTATAAAATGATAAAGCTATATACATGAATAAGTTTAAGCAGGGCTTGGCTGTCAAATCCCTGGCTGTTAAAGAACTGTGTTTTGATTGATTTCAACTTGCTTTGGGTTTAAAAAAAGTAACAAATAGTGCTGAAAATCAGTGAGGTGCCAAGGCTGGCAACTGGAAGCCCCCGAGCCGCCAACCATTCTAATCAGGGTACCGCTGAAAAGCGCTGTTTTGAGAGCTGTTCTCTGGCAATGGAAAGAGAAACAGCTTTTCATTCATTTTCTTCCCACTTCAGTGGGGTACTCCAGGACTAACTGAGTAGAATAGGCTCATTATTGTACCTGTTCAAAGAATAAGGATTTTATATTTTTACTTGGGGGTAGCTTTGCTGGTGTAACTAACCTCTAACAGTTACTTAGGATTTCAAAAGCGTTTCTTTGCTTCACTTACCACTTAGATCATTCAGTGCATTTCTGTACATCTCAATTAGGGAAAGCAAACCAAACAGCTTTACTCTCTGTAACTCATTCATTAACTGTGCTACAGTGTAATGTTGCAAATTCTGCAAGGAATCAGAGGAAACTTGTTCCACTGAGTCTTTTAAAGGTTCCACGTAAACGTGTCTCTTACCATACAATTTAGCTAAGTGCCATCCCCTCCCCGGTACATTAAGGCTGAAATATTAAGTCAACAATGGCCATCTTAAGCTCCAAATCAAAAAAGGCAGCAAAAGGCAGCAGTTAGAACTAACTGTGACTTGGGGAATTGGTATAATTACAAAACACTTTTGCTGGAAAATACCACACATCGTATTGCATGAGAAAGAAAGACATAGTTGTGAAAGGGAAGCAGTGACCCTCTCGAATTCGGTGCTTTTCTCCTGTGGTATCCAGAGGGCTGGATCCAGGACTCTGTTTCGCATGCTAACATGGCTGTACAGATTACTTACCAGTGAAAGAAATGGCTCCTTTGCTGTCTCAGGGCTCGGGAGGCACAAAAGTGCAGAGAATGCCCCATTTGTTAGATTTTGTGCAGGCATTTGTCTTACCTGAGGAAACCAAGAACCAGTGTCTTTGTGTGTCTATTGAATGATTACTATAAAACAAGCTATCTACAAGACCATTATTTTGTAGAAATGAGGGGGGAAGGAAGAGTCCATTTAACTTGCACTTTTGCCACTGAAGAAAATAAACCCGGTATGTTTTGCAAAGGAGGTGAACAAAACCGGAGATGCAGTTATTAATGCGATACAAAATGTCTATTAAACAACAAAGAGCAAGCTAATGCTCTGTGTGTTGTTCAGCACCCTCCATCTAATCTTTCCTCACCCAAGCAGAGATGTGGTTTAGATTTTCCAGGTCAAATGAATACCTACAAACACCTGAGAAAATAAATAAAATCAAAATTTCATAGAAATATACCCCTATCATTTAGACCATACTAGACATTGTCAGAGGCCTAAACTGATTTTGGCACAGGTTTTTATTTGAAGAGGAAAGTCCATTTTTCTTGTATAACAAAGAAGGGGGAAAAGATTACACAGGCAGGGCTTGAAGAACAGAATGCAATTATATTTGCCCATATTTAACCAAAACATTAACTAGCTTATGTGATAAGAATGACAGCCAACAAATAACACAGAACTAAGAGTTCCAGAGATCTTATAAATAATTAGAGCTCGATGGAATTAGGCTATCATATTTCAAAACTATGGGGTTTTTTAATCATCCACTGCACACATTCCTCTCTCTGAAGCTGGTTTTTTTCATATACTGCTTTGTCTCTTCACTTCTGAAGCTAAAGCAAAGATAATGTAATTAAAAGTCACTCCTAAATCTATCCATTGACACAAGTAATTTATATTCCCGTATTCCAGATTAATTGCATAATTATTTTATGAAAAAAAAAGAAGGAATGAGACAAGAACAGACACAGTAAGATTTCAGCTTGTTCTCTGTTTGAGAAGTTGTCATAGTGAAAAATAAACATAACTAAAAGAAATCAGAAAGTAGTCCTTCCCTGCGTTTACTGATCCAATCCCCAGCCTGGAGGCTGAGAGCTTGAGAGTATGAAAGATACACTTCTTGAATTTGGGACATTAATTCAGGCAATAGCCACCACACAATGGATGGGTATCCTCTGGTAGCTGTGGGCGGTTAGAATGATAACACCAGATATTCTATACAGAGACAATATAGCCTGAGAAACAGGATGCAGGAAATCTCAAAAAATACATTTGATAGGAATGCATCCCCTTTAAATATCAAGTTTCCTCTAAAAGAATTAGGAAAGAGCACCAGGTGGATATTAAGTCAGTTTTGGATGAGAAATGGTCAGAGTCAAACCTGAGGACATCATGGGAAGTATGGAAGTGTCTTGGAAAAATAATCTCCCTTTCATCATACATGACATCATAATTTTACATGACCAGTTTAGAGCATTATCACTGGTATCTGTAAAAACTTTCTTTTATGAAACACTGAATATAGCAAGAAGAACTCTGATCGATGCAAAAGGAGGTAGAATCATGTCCTAAATCTCCTTGTTCACATGCTTCTTGGATCTACAGGTATTTCAAGACAGATTCTCATACAGCCAATGCTCCTCCACAAGGTATCATTTTCTTTACTTTTGTAAGGAAAATAGATCAAGTATTGTCTTTAAACATTTTGTTTTCTGTAGTTTATCTGAGCAGGTATCTAGATAACTTTTTCTTATCACAGCATCTTGGCTATTTATTTGAATTTCTGTAAATTTCTTTTTTGAAAGAAAACAAAGGAAAGAGCTGTCTCAAAGGCATATGTTTACATTGATTCTTCTGTCAATACATAGGCATTAGATAATGTTTGCTTTTTAAAATAAAGATCTTTTATATGTAAAATAAGAAAGTAATTAAATTACACTAGAAGCAACCCTTACAGGCTGCCTTGTAATATCCAAATTAAGACAGTTAGTGTACACTTTTCAAATATTGAAATATGCTAAATTGCTTTTATCGTGTTGCTGGTTTTTATTCTGGAATAAAGCAGATAGCTGTAGAATTGTCAAGCAGCTCTAGATTTTTACAGACCATACCCATCACAATGTTAATGAGATTTATCAGCAGCCATTTGACCAATTTACAAAGCTGTGCAATTATTGCAGCTGTTTAGATTAAGTGCTGCCCTGAGTGAATTCTTGTGGTGTATCATCACATTTATAGACCTGTGTTTATAGCCTTAATATTCTCAGTAAAGCAAAAGTCACTGGATACAAACCTCTCTGCAGTTCCTATCTTAGGACGTGTCCTTTGTGTGAGTTCCAGGCAGATAATGCATCAGCCAACCATGAGCATGGACAAAGCCTAGGCAATGACAGATGATTTTTTTTTTTCTTCCCTGCACTTTTTGATTTCACTGAATTTCACTGAATTTTTATAGTTGTAAGGGACCATAAAGATCATCTAGTCCAACTCCCCTGCTGAAGCAGGATTGCCCAGAGCTAGAGCATGTCACTCAGGACTGCATCCAGGTGGGTCTTGAAAATCTCCAGAGAAGGGGACTCCATGACCTCCCTGGGCAGCCTGTTCCAGGGCTCTGTCACCCTCATCGCGAAGAAGTTTTTTCTCATATTTGAGTGGAACCTCCTCTGTTCCAACTTGTGCCCCTTGCCCCTTGTATTTTGATTTGTTAGAAATCTTGCAGGCTCTAACACGCCACTTGGACTTCTAGGCGGTCGCTCACTGTATAAGTCAGGGTTCTGGCATTTGCAGTTTTCTTTCTTTGGCAAAAGCTTCCTACGAGTGATTTCTGTGTACATTAAAGTCAAGTAAGTGTCAACTGATGCACCATTACGCTATCACCGCTGGGCTGCGCTTAATGAGAGTTCACATGGTGGGAAGTTAGTCTGAGGGGCTCACTGGGGTGCCCATTTGCTTTAAGAAAATGTGATTTTATCATGAGCGTATTTTGCATCGGAGGGATGGTTGTTAAGCGTCCTGGAACGGTAAAGCTTCTGCGTGTTTTCTCTGTAAGCATGAGAGTATTTAATATCTGAGGAGAGACAAATGAAAAGCAGAGAGTGGTGAATAATCTTTAGGCTTTAGGCTTGAAGAAAGAGCAGATGGATGGACAGACAGACAGCTGACTGACGGGGAGATGTGGGTCAATCCTACAGCAAACCTTCAGAGGAGCAAAACCTACAGAGCAAACCTACAGCTGGGGAGGACCCGGTGCTGCCAAAAGCTGGAGAAATGCAGGTGAGCAAGTGCACCCCAAAGGCAAAGGTGGGCCCCAACTGCTAGCACTGCCCAAGGGCTCAGCAGCACCATCAGGCCCAGAGGAAGAGAACAGAGTGCTACAAATTAAATTTTCTGAATAGACTTGGGGGCTGGAGGGAAGAAAAAATTTAAAAAAATAAAATAAAAAAGGGATGCCAGCTCTTAAGTTTTGGCAGCAAATCCAGCTCCACTAAGGTGAGGTCAGTGGAGTTAAATTTCTGCTCAGTTATTTGACAAGGGAAACTTCAAATACCTTGTAGCGTAGGGCTCAATAGCATAACACCAGCAGCTCAAATTAGCATTACTTAAAATGAAAAAAGAATAAACAAAAGGGCTCCTCTTCCAGACCTTTCATGTTGAATATATACTGTGCTATGTCTCCGTAGGGAGCACTGCAAATTTGCTCTTTTTTGGTTTAAATCATCCTGGAAAGTTTCATTAAATTAATAATGACCGTTAGTAAAAGTCAAATGATGTATTTTAGAGTATCACTCAACTTGATGATAGAGTTTATTTAATGTTCCTGCTAACAGTTTATTCCTTACGAGCAATATAGCAATATCTTTTTCAGAGCACAAACACTGGATTATTGTTCTCGAGGCTTTGGTGCAAACCCATAGGAAACTCTGGAGATTGTTTCAGTATATGAAGTAGTAGTAGTGAATGACAGCTATACAGCCCTTCCTTGTTCAGGCTCCAGGCTCCATTTAAAAGCATACAAATGTATCATTTGATGGAAGGCTCTCTGTGGCAGTGATTGCTTTCTGCTTGTTGTTTATGGCATTAGATGTGAATGTCCCTGGATGATGCTACAGCAACTGCAGGAGCACAGAGGAGGAACTACAGATAGATGTTGTTTTGGGAAAAGCTGAACACTACAAAACACAGGAGCATAGTAGTCTTATTTCTCTAGACAAGCATACAATAGGGATTGTTAGATCCTTCTGCTAAAGGGAATTGGACCAGTTATCAGAATTGGGGTGTCCAAGGGGTCTGGCTCGTCCAAACTTGACAAAGTCCTCCCTGGTGGGTTGCCCGTACACAGTGGTACAGATCATAACTGTGCAAGTCCCTCTTCAAGAAAGGAATTAACTTTTTTCTTCACTGTAGAAAAAATTGAATGGGAAACATGAGATTGGGCAGAATCCAGTTTGTTCCTATGGGACTGGTGAGAGCTGAGCAAGAAGGAGGTTTTGTGATGCTTCTTCAAGCAGAAAGAGCACTGAACCCCGCAGAGCCCTAGAGCAAAACTAAGAAATGTAAGATTAGGTCTCTAGGAAAAAAGGATTTACCAAGTCCTAAAAAGCAGTAAGAGGATACTAAGCCGTATTTCTCCTCAGGCACCTGCTGGGCTGTCTGAGGAAGCTCCACAGGGTGTTCACTCTTTGAAATCCAGGAGAGATAAGGTGGGTCTAAACACACCTTTGGAAACTTTCTTGATCAGCCTTGAGAAGCTGCCTATGCTTAGAATGGCTCTGGGAGGAAAAGTAGTATGCTGGTAGCTCTCTTTCCTCAGCATGTACCAAACACACTCTAAAAATTCATGCTTGAGATTAAAAAATGGCAAAATCAACCAAATTACCTTCAGAAGTAGCAGCTGTTTTGATGGAATGAATTTTTGTTTCTAAGAACAATTATTTTTTTTAGCAGAACTGTAGAATTGTCTATGATTCTGGTGCCATTAACCAGATATAAAGGCAGCAGTTTTGCTGGCATCTGAAGCAGCGAGATGATAACAGCATGTGGGCTGTGCTACATTACTTTCTCTTAATATCAGTCTGGGCCTGATTCAGTTGATGTGGAGTCTCTCTCTAGAGACTGTTGTGGCTGCTGGATTCAGTGGGAACATTTCTGCATTGTCCTGGATATTCAGCTGGATGCTCTCAGTGCACCTGTAGGTATCAGCACAAATAAACTCAGTACATATGTACTCGGAGATTTCACAGAATTGAAGCCTCATGAGGGATGGCACATTCTGCTTATCTGTGTTTATCATTGGGGCTTGCCCTTTCAGGGCTTTCTTTAGGTAACAAAGGCAGTAATTTTTTGATATTTCCTCTGAAGATTCAATCCTGACTCCATATAGTTGCAATATTATATAATAAGGATACATACATATATATTTAAAAAAAAGCCATCAACCACAACACATTGCTGTTACTCACATGCCTCAGAATAATGAAAGAGACCTCCTCGGAGCTGTCTTGACCATTTCAGCGCTGTTCCAGCGTTTTTTCCATTTCTGCTTTCCTGAAATAAAGAGTTGCACTTAGAGTGAACTTCTGCACCATGGGTGGTTGTAGCTACTGCTGTTAAACTGTTATTACAGGCTCCCTGGTGACAGAGAAAGCATCCCTGTTATCAGGATATTCCTCCTGGCATGATATACTTTGCAATATGTATACACACAATGAACAAGAGAGAAGTAAAAACCCAGATTATCTTCATTAGCATTTGTTCTCTACAGGAGTTTTGACCCTTAGATATTGTTTATGCTCCTTGGGTCAGTTACGTCGCTGTGAAAGCATTGACACCGTGCTTAGCCCTTTGAACCCAGACAAGGAAAACATCATTTGTACCCTATTTTCTCCTCCCTTTTTTGCAGTATTACCTCAGGATTTTTTCTTTCAATAGTGTTAGACAGGAAGACACTGTAAATCTTGGCAGATGCTATTCATGCAGATAGATCTTGACCAAAGAGGAACAGAACTGACCTGCAAATCTACCTTACTGAGTTTTGTGTCCTGCCACAGGAAATAAGCCTTTGCTCTTATTGTAAGATTGAGCACATATTTTCATTAGGCTACACTAAGGCTTTCATGGTTTAAAAATGATTCCTTTTTATTAAAGAAAACGCTGGATAAACAGTGGTCATTCTTTGCAACAGGATTAGAGAGAACAAGTATGGAGAAACAGCAGGTGGCCTAGTTTGTGTGGGAGGGAGGGACAGTACTGGGCTGTGTCTTCTTTTCACAGGGATGGAAGCCATCACACATTCCATTCTTAGCGTTTTGCGCATCTTATTGCTTGACCTAACACTGCAGATGAGCAGTGCAGAGCAGATCACCCAAAGGAGGTATTTAAGTCCAAATGAGGCTTCATCTTAAAGGAAAACAGGGTTATAGATCACATCTGAAGAACGGGCAACACGTGCTTTCTTCCTAGCAATAAGTCCCCAGTCAAATGCACAAAAACATGTAAGAGATGGAGAGCATGATGAATCCCAGCTGCGTTGCCCAGCTTTAATTTTTTCCTTTGGTCAGGAGTTGTCCATTTAGAATCTGGGTTGGCCATCTCCCATCTCCCCAGCAGCTAATTCTTCTCCAGAGGCAGGGGAAGGAAAAAAAAAAAAAGTTAAAAAAAAAAGTCAGGGATTTCACACAGCCTAATATTTTGCAACTGTAGAATATATTTTATTTTATTTTATTTTTAGTGACCAGGCAAACAGTAAAGCATTGTTTAAAACAATAAGTAAACAGAGACCCTTGGAGGTTTGTTGTCCTCTTTTGGGACCAACAGTTAGCAGGCATAACCAGACTCTCTTTTTAAGCATTCACATCTTTTGCCTTTTCGATTTCAGCTTTGCTGTTGTTAAGAAATACTTTTCTAGCACTTTCAGACTGAAAATAAGACATTGGTTTCACCCTGGATCAACAGTATTGACAAGTTCAATTTAGATTTTTCTTGTAAAGGTATGCAGAGCACTGGTGTTTGTGCGTGGGCAGCTGTTTCAGGATTGCACTTGCTTAATCCCTTCTCTGTTGAGGCAAGGAATAAAAAACTTAAACTACAAGGAAAAGGAATTGATTCATTTGCTTGTCAGCCAGGAAGAGCAGATAACATTTTTTTAAAAAAATGTTAATATTTTTTTAAACTTGTAACACCATTGGTTCATTTAGAACCATACCATTGAACTAAGTCATTGAAGATGGATTCTGTGATAGCAGATCTGATGGTTAAAAATCAAAAAGCATAAAGGTTGCTTCAGCAAGGCCATAGTGGGATTGTCTGTTAGAAGTCTCTAAAGAAATCTCTAAATTATTTTCTTTCTGGGGAGGAGGTGGGGGGAGGAGAATACTTCAAACGAGTTAAAGGAAACCAGAGCAGGCACCATTCAGACACTGATATTATCAGCAGCTCTTACTCAGAAAGGGAGGATGCCCTCAGGTCTTTTATGGACTCACACAACCAACATTCCCATTTGGTCCCATGCTCTAAAGTGGCAGCACAAAGCATCACCTGAGCCGAGCTGGGCAAAACACAACTGTCTGCTTCAAACCGCCATGAAGTTCTCACTGCCACCTCTGCCTGGGCAGAGCATTCTGTAACCTGTTATGGCAAGTGAAACACAGTAGTTTACAGCCTGGGTGAGAAAAGCAGGTCCTTTCTCCACCCTGCAGCAGGGCAGGGAGAAGGCAGTGCACGCTGGGGCAGAAGGTCTCTGGGAGAGAGAGCCAGGGATGCTCTGCAGCCGTGAGGCAGAAGGAGCATCACTAAAAGGGCAAGTGGTGAATTAATCAGGAGTATTTTCTTTACCCTCAAAGTCTTCATAAGTTGCAGTAACTCTTCCAGATTTTTTGTAGTCTTTTTTTTTTTTTTCCCCTTCCTGAATATTCTCAGATGAGGAATTCAAGTTTTAGACTACACTTAATGATACATTAGGTGCCTTTACAAATCTAGGCCTTTGTATTCACAGAGGGAGTAAAAACCATTATAAATACAGAGAAACAAGGAGCACCCACATACCTTGTAAGCAGCGATGCTGTGACATAGCAAATGTCTAACTGGACATGACTCAAGGTGAGGGTTCAGAAGAATATTTCTTCAGAAACTGACTTATACAAATGCAGAGTCTATTCTATCAAGAGTTTTGGGGGTTATTTTTTTTTTTTTTTTTACCTTGTTTTTTGTTTTGTTGGGTTTTGCAGGTTGCTTGCTTTTTATAAGAACATTAATCAGTCACAGGATAAGCCACACTTTAAATTCCTTTACACCACTACAAAGCCCTCACGTTGCAGCAGGTTTGGCATCCTTTGTTTTCTTTAGTGATAGTCACATCATGGTCCTACTGTTCCAGCTGTGCTGTAGCCATTGCTGTGCCTGTTTATCCACTGCCAAACAGCAGGTCCAAACGTGTTGTAACTTGTAAGCCCTCATCTTCCACAGCCCTGTGACTAGTAGCTGGTTTGTAAGCACTAACCAGCATCTTCAAAATACATTTCTTTAAATTAATTGACTCCCCTGAAGCACATAAGCAAAAAATAAAAATGAGATAATAAAGAGTCTGTGTATAAGGTTAATTAAACATTTTCTCTTAGTAGTTTCAAATATGCTGTGATCATACTGGAGTGCCTGCTCCTGACTTGGGGAAGTTAACTGCTGGTAACACTTCTTGGCACTCTTGTCTTCTTCATCTTCCCCTCATTTGGCTTTCTTCTCTGATTTAAACAGAGTTTGGAAGCATGGCTGGAGTTAAATAGGAAAATTAACAGCTCCTCTAGTGTTTTATTCAGGGACACGCAGTATGCTCTTCCAGATGCACTTGATCTCTGCCATTATTTTGTTTCCCTCCTATCCATCATCTTCTTAATTCAAACCTAGTGCTCAGGCAGGCAAGTACCAAGGTAGTAAAACAATAGCATATGGCATTCATTAAAAAAAAAAAAAAAAAAAAATCATTTGCCAGATTCAATCAGTTCTAAGCTTAGACAGCCTGTTTTTCTCCTCCATCCCCCGCTTCCCTTGGCCTCCTCTCATTTACACCCTCAGTCCAGGGTTGCCCCTGCCTGTGTCAGTGCCCCCAAAGCAATTCGAGCAAAGGTGGCCAAGTAGCATTGTCACTGTGATTTTTTGGTTTTATAAAAAAAAGCCACACAAGAGTGAACTGCAGTGTTGCTTCCAGCCACTCCTCTGTGGGACAAGGGCTATTTTGGGTGTATCTGAGCAGGGTGCTGGAGGATGGTGAAGAGAGCCGTGTGCCCTGCAGAGATACCGCTGTGGTTCCGCAGGGATGCGGTGCTGGAGCTGCCAACCCCCATCCTCTCCCTCTGGATGTGGCAGAGCTCAGCCTGGTGCAGCTGGGGAGCCCACTGGGTCAGCAGCAGCTTGACACATTGCATTTTGAGCCTATTGTGCATGTTTCAAAAGTTTATTCACCTTGACCTGCTTTAGCAGAAATACCTTCCCCTCCCTTCCCCCCCCCCTTTTCCTTCAGCCTCATATTAAGCTACAGAGAAATGCCATCCTGAAGTTTCACAGCATCTTTGGACCAGCTATTCTTGGGGTCCCAATTGCTTGCTTTCTCATGGAATTTTGTGCATCCCTAGAGCATAGATGTGGTTATTTTTCATGCCAATCTTAATATATTTGATTCAAAAATAGAATTACTCTATGTAAAAGGCAAGGATGTTATCTCTCTGGAGAAAGAGCAGTGTACTGCAACAGCAAGCAACTTCAAGGCACAAAAATAAACCCTCAGAATTTTCTTCCTGAGGGGACGGGGAATGGGAAGGGGGGGAAATAAAAAAATTGGTGAACCAATACCCAATAGGCTGGTTTTGAGCTGCTTTATCTGTTTAAAGCCTGCATATTGCATAGAGCCCATGTTTAATATTTAGGGCTGACATCACCAGGCCTTGCTGCACTCGCAACATTTTATTATATTCCTGCTGGGAACGAGTGGCTCCTGAATGCTAAAGAGTGTTCCGTGGATGGAATAGAAAGCATTTGAGCTACAGAAGCTACAGGGAAATCAGCACCTCCTGTTAGCCAGGAGTGATGAGCATGGTGATTACCCAGCACCAAGCCCAGAAACACAGAGACACCTCCGTGGCCTTCTCCTTCCCTCCCCCTGCCAGAGGCAGGCACAGGGGAACACACAGAAGAGTTTGTGCATCCTGAGCAAGAACCCGAGTCGTATTTACCTACTACTGGAAAGAGTCCAGCGTAGGGCAACAAAGATGATTCAAGGACTGGAGCATC
>BJBW01000287.1:91415-149309 GCA_004320125.1 Scolopax mira | reverse complement strand
CCTTCTGTGGAGATTTTCAAGACCCACCTGGATGCAGTCCTGAGTGGCATGCTCTGGGTGGTCCTGCTTTGGCAGGGGAGTTGGACTAGATGATCTCTATGGTCCCTTCCAACTTTAAAAAATTTCAGTGAAATTCAGTGAAATAGCCCTCAACTCCCCCAGGAGCTGTTGGGAGCCATGTTCGAACGTTCAACCATCGGAGAAAGGGCAGAGCTGCTCTTGGGCACCAAATTCCCCTCTCTACCAGGAAAACACAGCCAGAGGGTGAACCAGGAGATTTGCTTCTGGGCCACCACAGGCGAGTCCTGAAAACCAGAAAGCCTCAGCACCTGGGAGGCGATCCTAGCTGTCGGCTCCCAGGACGCAGAGCTGTATCCCCTGTGCTTAGGTAGCACAGCCTGCATTCTCTGGCTTTAGTGTTTGCAATTTTCATTTTTCCTTTTCAAGTTTTTGCTCAAAGCAGAATCTACCAGTTTGGAAACTGATTATGAAGTAAAATGGCTAGTGCCATAGATTATCTACAAAGAGAAAGTTGCTACAATAACAATACCTGGGTGAAAACAGAGTAACTGCAAGATTTTGAAAGGCTTCTCATGGCTTCTAAGAGCCCCAGTGGCAAATAATACTCTAGCTAGAAAATCCCTTTTTTTCCAGATAAATTCTTACTTTTGTGTGGAAGAATATGACAGTTGAGTCCTTTTGAAAAAAACCTAGAGGCTTTTTCCCTTTACAAGATAATTGGTTTATCATTCATTATATGCCTGATGCTCCCCCAGAGACTCTGTCCTGTCCTTAGTACATATCAAAGAACTCATTACTGTCCCATTGTGAAAATTACATGGCCAGACATTAAAACAAGCATAATTTTCCTATAGAGATAATAATTATTTGTCTAATTAAGTATTTCGCTGCATAGTCACCATGGTACCTTATTTTTAAATGCAGCATCTTTAAAAGGAAGATGCAAGAAACATCATAATTGTGGAGAAGACAAAAAGACATGAAGCACAAAATGTTTCAGAGGCTGAAGTAAAATTCTTCAACAATTACTGATGAGGATTTGAGGGAAAAAAAACTCTACCACCAAACCAAAACCACTGACACTTTGAAGGCCAAGAGTTCCTAACCAAGTCAAGGTGCCCCCTATTGCCACCAAAGCACTCTCTGCTGGGATCTGTGAGCTACCCCTGCTGACCTAAGACCCTGCTGTCATGTTTTGGATGTCAGAGTGCCTCTTCACTCTAAAAGACTTCGACCAAAGCCAGCATTTAAAGGAAATTGTACTAGTATAAGAATAAATATCTGTCTCAAAATACAGGAACTGGATCAACAGGTCATCGCAACAGGTAGTAACAAATCCTCCTGCACTGCCATTCCCTAAAGATCAGCCCAGGCGATGCCTTGGTCTGTGTGGCTCAATCTTTTGCCAATAACCTCCCATCTCAAACCTTTGCTCAATCTATTGCTGATACCTGCCTTTGGCTTGCAATCTCAGCCAGAGTTACCCCAGCATTTTCTGGGGTAGAGACGATCAATCTTTTGGATTTATTTCACACTCGCTATCAATATAATGAGCTGACATTGAAAGACTTCAAACCCATTTATGAAATACGGTGGTCAGTTTATCAAAATCTCTTTTAGCTGTATAGTAAAGCTTGAAAACCCCAGCCACCATGTATTTTATTATCAGACCTGGGAAGGTGCAAAGTTTAAACCGAACACTTGGAAGCCACTCTTCAAAGACACCATTCCCTACGCTGTAGCCTGGTTTAGGTTTTGGTCCTGATATATGTTATTGGATTAAAAAAATTAAGAGCTTTGGCACCCATTTTCAGAGAGGTGTGACTGCTGCTTGTGTGTGCCAAGCCCATGCTTGGCAGGCACGGCCCGAGGGCTGAGTCGCCTGCAAAGAAGTTGCTGCCTGGTACCACCATTTGGTTTGTGGCCAGGGACACAGCCCACGGAGATGGTCCTCATGGAGCCTTTTCATCAGGGAGTGGTTTCCTCTCTCACAAGCTGGATGCGAGTTTCCAGGATATGACCAAGTGCAAGGTCTCGTTTCTAGTGTCAAAGAGGAGCTGTACGTAATCACTGCACCGTGTCAGCTGTGCCATAGAATCAAAGGAGCTCTTGTGAAGGTTTCCACACTGTGGGCCAGTTTCAGCCACGGGACAGTGCAGTTATCCAGACACCATTTACCAGCTACTGCTTTTAGACACAGGAGAAGAATACAGCAGTGCAGTTCAGTTCCCAGCCAGCTACTGGGGGTAGCAGGAGAAAAGATGAGACAGCCCCTTTCTTGGCAACTCCAGATGGAAACTGCAGCTGAGCTCCTCTCCCCATGGATATCTTCTCTGGAGGCATTACTCAGATGAGGACAACAGTTTAATTGCTCATTCTGCATTGCTCCTCTTCTTAGAGAGGACTCCCCAGCCTACCATCACCTCTGCCAGGTATTGAAAGGCACACTCCAGTTTGCAGCAACAATATATTATTTGTAAAGTAAGTGCCAGATACAAGTCAGGCAGTGAAATAGGACCATGGTTAGGAATCTCCAGTCGCTAGATTCCCAGACAGAGCTTTTTTTGCAGCTTGACTGCTGCTCGCATAAATTACTGAAAGGAAAAATGGGGTTTTTTTCCATTCAGTCATGCTCCTGCTGCACAGGGCTGATGCTGCCATTTCCAGCATGTCCAAGTCTTGCCTTCAGACGTTTGGATACCAGTACATTCTCCCAGAATCATATAATTATCAGTCTGTAGTCTCCCGTTCCACTACAGAAATGAGCAACCCTTTTATGTTCATAATAACAATTTAGAAGTGTTAAAAGTTTGAGCACCAGGCCCCTGGTGCTTACACGTGTTTAAATTGGCCCTCCCTGAAAGCTGATATGTTCCATCTGGTCTATTGGATTTCTTGGCTTAAAGTTACTGGAAACACTGAATGTTTCTTCTGCAGTGATCCTCTAGCTGTCCAAGAGCAATACGCTCGCTCAGAGCTCCCTGGCTGCTCACTGCTGAAATACTACGAGAAGTGCTTTTAGGGCACTTTTTTCCTGTCTGCTTCTAGAGCTATTTTGAAATCCTGAGTTCTGCGGTTCACTTTTCTAATCAATCTTCAAGCATATAAGTGATACTTGAAGGATAAATAAAACACACCAGTTGGCAGCTCATTATCTCTAAACATTTAGTCAGAATATTACCAGTTAAGCAACTAGGGGTTTTTTGTTTGGTTGGTTTTTTTACGTTCTCCTTTCCAAATCTGCACTAGCTTTTTCTTGTCCTTATATCTTTACATAACAGCTTAGTAAAACTTCCCGCTTTTATTTTTCACAAAGATTATTTATGTTTTATTAACTATTTTTGTCAAGAAAAAGAGACATTACAGGTAACTCCAGTTTATAATGAAACAAGCTGCCAGCCCAGTAAATTATCAACATCAGCAACACTGGATTAACCGCTCAGATACCCACTGCTCATTTAACTCTCTGCAAGAGCTTTACGATACAGCTGCCTCATCCCTCTCATTGGCATTCCCAGGCTCCCCAGGCTGCGGGGCAGGTGTGTCACTAGGTTAAAATACATAGATGCATTCAAACTGGGTCACAAAAATCATTAAACCAGCACATTCCTACGACAATTTTCACAACCAGCTATATCAATCTCATACAGCAGCAGGCTCTGAGAGTGTGCCTGTCCCTTAGCTTTGTCCCTCTCCCACAAGCCTGAGCAACTGCTGGCAGCTGGAGGGATGCCACATTTCCAGCAGCTTTGCTGACTCCTTAAAGCCTGTCTTTTGCTGCACTGCATTTGAAAATTGAAGATTCAGGAGTATTAAAAATATTTCAGCCTCTTCATCATCTTTACTTGCCTACATATTTCCTTCTTGTTCAGTTAAGATTCAGCCCTTTGCTTACAGTACAGCTGCAGCACAGATCCAAGGACCTTTTCTGATCCCATCACCTCCCAGTCCCACCAGGCCACAGGAGCTCACTGCCATCCTGCAGCCTCTTTGTATTCTTAACCTCAGTCCTTTAATTCACAGCAGCTCAACTCACCTCTCCAAAATGTTCTCAAGGTAACTCAGTGCCCTCCACACAGGCACTGCTTGGCAGGGGCTTGAAAACAGCCCACCACCAGCTACCAGGAGCTGGGGCTCCACAGCACTGGAAGCAGGAGATAGAGCACATAGCTCCCCATAGGACTCAACTCACCTCATACCTGGTGAAGTCAATGGTCGAGGTAATTAAGTGGTACAAGCTGCAGCAGGCGCTCCAGTAACAGCTCCCAGTGTCAGCTGTAACTCCACAGGTGCAACAAACCCAAAGAAATTGTTTTGTTATCCCTTCTCTCCAGGCAAGCTCACCAATCCGATTAAAAATGCACCGGACAAACTCCTACTCTGTCCATCTTGACCCATGAGGCAGCACACCCCCCCCAACCTCACTTCCACGGGCCTTTCAGCCATTTGCCAGGGGAGAAAATATCCTGGCTGCAAAACTTTATGAAGGCTTTGACCAAGAAGTGGCTAACTGAGAGGGAAATGGATTCGTGTGCCTGGGGGGGGTTGTTTCCACGTCCGCCTAATTGCTTTCAGAAAACGTTGACCGTGCTCTCTCCTGGGCATAGTGGGAGCCCATTCTGGTTCACTGGTTCTGCCGTGTGTTTTGTACAGAGTGGCTGAATGGATATTTACATGAAAATAGTATTGCTGAGCATTTAGTTCTAATCATTTTGTACTTGGTACAGCCATCTGGAATCAAAATATTTTGAGAGTATTACAGATGCTCTTGCATTTTAGTCTCCAAAACTCTTAAAATATAAAACTCTTACATCCACTCTCTAGAGCTGCCAAACTTTTTTTCCGCACTTCTGTTATTAAGCAACTCTGTTATTAAGCAATCCTGTCATTAAGTGTAGTGGATCGTGTTCCGCACCGTGTGCCAGGAGCCGGGCGGTCACTGGTGGGGAGCGGGCAGGGGCTGGTGGGGGGACAGGAGCCTCTCCCCGCCGTGTGCCCCCTCCCCTCTGCGGGGGCCACGGTCGTGGGAACGCGGGTCTGAGGAGCTGCTCTTCCTGAAGGATGGAAGATTGCAATGGGATCCATCCCAACGCAGGGGGCTTTTTGCACAGCTTTTATCCTACGCGGCTCTAAATGGCAGATAGAGGAGGAGAGAGCAGATCTGAAGGCAGGACTGGTCCTTAGTTTAGTAAAAACAAAGACGTCAGAGTTTCTATTATGGCAGCTAACCATTACCCAGCAAAGTAGCAGGCTCAGAGGCTTTTTTAGCTTTGGTGTAATGTTCCTGAAAGCTAATAGCATCTATAATGTTGTTGCTGATTTGTTTTGCTGCAGGAAAGAAAGCAGAAAATAGAATTGCTGTATGTAGGAGGCAAAGATGTTATATTTTGTGTCACGAGCAACGTGCTGCAGTGAGAAAGGACTGCCACAGTAAACCTGCAGTCCCCAGGAAAGCCTGAATTTAATCAAGGGGCTGACCACTTGTGGTCTTTGAAAGGCAAGGCGTCACCTTGGTATCTGAGCACTATGTGATTTTGGAGGCAGGAATCCAAATCTTTGCTCTTTCCAGCATATGCTGCCATAAAACCATGCACTCCCTGAATTCCAGCTAAGCTGAGCACAACCTTTGGAAATGGCCCCTAAGCCATTTTCCAGGCTGCACCACGGGGCTGATGGCAGTTGTCTGCCTCCTCCTCATCACACACACATTGTCTGACCCCATCAGCAGGTGCTCAGGCAGGTGGAGACCACGGGGCGAGGGTCTGCAGGGCACTGATCCCAGTAGCCACGTCGGCGTCTTGCTGGTGCCACTGGGATGCACCAGTTGTCCTCCTCCCTGAGCTTCTCAGTGTTTTCCTGACGTGGTGGGGGGAGTGTAGCAGCAGGGTGCACCTTCTCCATCTAACAGAGAGCACCACAGAATGCTGCAGATGCACAAGCTTGCCCTGTTTCCCCACGGAGCACAGCCCTTCCCCACCAGGACCTTGTCTGTTGGGAGAGAGCACATGGCAGTCCTGGTGGTGAAACTCATTACCAGCTACTACAGATGTTACAACATACAGAGCAGGACAAATGACAGAAGGTGGCAGGGGACAGGAGCGTGCACAAAGTACCTACATCTGCACCATTTCTGAGGGCTCTGAGCACTCAGCGCTGCTAGAGATGCCCTGGAGAGGCAGGAGCATGAAGCAGAGGAGGGCATCACAGCAGGAACACGAGGCATGAAACTGGGGTCTTGGATTGAACAGAGGAGAGCAAGAGATACCAGAGGAGGAGGAGGAGGAGAATAAAGCATTAGGGCCTGGTAAAGGAAATCATGGAGGAAAGGGAAATACAGCTTCTACAGAAAAGTTTAGCAGCTCCAATGTAAAAACAGATTTATTTTATTTTTAGAAAGACAAGAGGGAGCTCAGTCTCATGCTGTTAAACAGCAGATCCCACAGTTGGGACCTGACATGGAAAAATGGCCCAGCCTTAATGTTGTTAAACTGAGGCTGATGCTCCGGGGCTGTTCTGCCTATTTCCTGGCTCACACCTTCTGCTGGGAGCTGTGTCATCCTTGTCCTGGGTACCAAACCCAGAGGTGGCATCTTCTCAGATGATGCTGTGGAGCTTTGCAGATGAGAGCATGGGCTTGGAATATCAGAACATACCCCAGAACGACTTCTTTGGTGCCGGAAAAGCCTCACTTCTCATATTTAGTGTAAGCTTTTACGGGCTAATTTGGTTTTTGTCTCTCAGCCATCACATAGATGGGAGGGCAGCTGCTGTGTTTGAGAAGGTGCTGGTGGTTGTGCTGGTCCTGGGGGACCTGCTCACCCCCTCTTGCTGTGTGGGAGCCGGCCGGGACCTCACTGGTGATAAGCGACATGGAGCCTGAAGCATCATGAACGTTAGTAAAGTTAACAGTCTGAAACTATATTCAGGTTTTGATCAAAACAGACACAGACCAACTGCGTCCACTTGATTCACCAGATTAAGTCTGTTTCTTACTACAGAAACAGACACTAATATCAATCTTCCATTTACACTGTGTCAAACGCACATAATTATTCATCACGGATACTATTTATATACCCACGTACTGCTAAGTAAAAGAATGCTTTCAGCCTGGTTTTATCATTTCTAGATTAAATCACAGCTTTTCTATTTCCTGCAGTCAGCAGCTCAGCCCCACAATTTTCTCTCCAAATGACAGGCAATTCTTTTAAGCACATTGAATTATTTTTTCCAGGTGGTGGCTCAGTTGAAATTAAATGTTACTCTTTCACAGTAGTGCACAAAGAAAGATGACAATTTTAATATTCTAGCTAACTTAAAAAATAGGATTTAAACAGCAGACTATTTAAATTCAGCATGTTACTTACTCCAAGTGAGCACTGGCCCCTGCACCTCTTTAGCTCGGGCAAGGGAGCCCGGGGAGGAAGGAGAGGCTGCAGTGAACCCAGGGCAGCGTGAGCGAGGCTGTGGGTCAGACTCCACCACAAACATAGACAGACTGACAGCCGCACAGCGGGGTGACTGCAGGGTGACATCATGGTGTCTCAGCTGAGCACTCGTGTCCTGAAGGCTGAAAAGGGGCCCTGGAGCTCACCCTACCAGCCTAAGACCGACCCAGGCTCCAAAATCAAAGCAGCGCTGGAAGCTTTGATTTTTATTGTTATTTTTAATCTCTTAATGGTTTGATTCCCCAGCAGCTGGTGAAGAACATGGTTATCTCCGTCCAAGGCTGTGATGTCCTGGTGAGCAGAGTGAGGTCCCCAGCTGTCAGGGGAAGGTGGGGACCTCCGTTGTGTGAGCAAATGCTGAGGGGAGAGGCGAGGGCATCTCCTACCAGAGAGGCACCCACCTAGCAATAATCATAGGAGCTCTTTGGATAAAGTCCAGCAGGAGTAGCCACATGCCCAGGTGCTGTGCTGAGTCAAACTTGCACATATGGGTGAAAGATAACAAATCTGAGATATTTATTTGATAAACGTAGAGGAAATAGCTCTGGTATTTTCACTGGCAGGAACCGCAGGCACTGAAGCACCAGCATTTTACAAAAACCACACTCTATACTTTTGCAAATTGGTAACAAATGGGAAAGGCATCATTACTAGAGATTAAAGCAAAATAAATCGATGCTTATGAATCTGTTTTATTATCCCTTAGCTCAGATGCTGTTTACTCCAACTGTGCAGCAACAGTGCCTCCCAGTGACCAAAACTGTCATTATTTCAGCTTCATGTATTTGTCAGTATCTCCTTTTGCTCATCTCTGATGGCTTATGTATTATTTTAACCACAACATCTCAACGGATGTCCCTATCAAGAAAGCTCTAATATTGAGCTTCAAAATTCAAAGACTGGCAAAGAACCAGCATAGATAGCCCCTGCTAGAATATTCTGATCTTAATTTGTAAGCAAAAAAACCTCAGTGACAGTAAGACCTAAAACACAAGTGTCCGAGAGCCCAAGGATACCTGGAAATACAGTGTTGGAAGCATTCCCATTACTGCAATCATGAGTACACGTGACGATCAGTAATGTCTCAGTTAACCCTACTACTTAAAAAAAAAAAAAGGTACTACTTAACCGATTGTGAAAATTATTCACTAAATAAAATTAACATTTTCTTCCTCCTCTGCTATCCCAAAACAGGGCCTGATTGTTTCAGTTCCAAGAATCTTGCACTGCAAGCCCAGAAAAAGATCCTGAGTAAAATGGCAACCAAAACCATGGCTAACATGCTCATCGATGACACGAGCAGTGAAATCTTCGATGAGCTGTACAAAGTAACAAAGGAACACAAGAGAAACAAAAAAGAAGCCCATAAAATTATGAAAGACCTGATTAAAGTGGCAATAAAAATCGGGATCCTCTATCGAAATAATCAGTTCAACCAAGAAGAGCTGGAAATCGTTGACAAGTTCAGGAAGAAGCTGAACCAAACCGCCATGACAATCGTCAGTTTCTACGAGGTAGAATACACTTTTGACAGAAATGTTCTTGCAGAACTTCTGAATGAATGTAAAGACCTTGTGCATGAACTCGTAGATCGACACCTGACACCGAGATCCCACGGGCGCATCAACCACGTCTTCAACCACTTTGCAGATGTGGAATTTCTAACTGCCCTGTACAGTCTTGATGGGGATTGTCGGCCATACCTTAAAAAGATCTGCGATGGCATCAACAAACTACTTGATGAGAAGATTCTCTGAAACTACGCTCAAAACCAAGAAACCAACCAAAAAATTCTCTCTGGAACTGGCCACCCTTCATGAGCCGTGGTGAGCAAGCGAGCTTCCTTCCTACCAGTACCTTACTCAAGTCTCCAGCAGGGGCCAGAAAGTGCTCACTAGGCTCGTGATGAAGTGGAAAACTTCAATCAGAAAGCTATCAATTTTCATGTTTTGTTCTGATAATTCTGTCTTTTCCAAGGAGCGGAGTGAACAAGGCTGCTGACATACAGTGTTCAGAAACAGACTGCAATATACACCGTGACCTTCCTGGCTTTGAACGAGTGAAGAGCAAGTAAACTCAAATGCATGACTATGTCCAAATAGACAGATGAAGGCAACGAGCAATGCATGGAATTTACCCCCAGGCTGCCCTTGGTGCGTATGTTTTTATTATTCCCATGCTAAATGAAAAAGCTTAGACAGAAAATAGGGCTGTGATGGATTAAGCTCCCTCCTTTCAAAAAGATCAAAAATCAAAAAATTTGATTTTACATAAATATTTGAGTCAAATAGGTGAATAACAAGTAATGCAAACTGAGTAGAAGTGGGAGAAAATCTAAAGAGCTGCATTATGAAGCAATATTTTCATTAAAGAGTTTTGTTTTATACCTGATAATAACAGAGAAGGTTTAGTTTTAATTTTGAAGAGCAGCTCAGTGGTTCAAGCTCAAAGGTACCCAGAAAAGTAGATAAAGTAGTACATGGGTTTCCCTGCTCTCAGGGTTCACGCGTTTGGTTCCGTCAGATGAGTTTAGGCTGAAGGTTGTCCCACTTTTTGCGCTCTTTACTGCTTCACCTGCCAGAACAAAATACTCCTTGTGAAGATTTTGAAACTGCACTTGTGGAGAAGAGCACGACTAAGACACCAACGGAGCTACAAAGCCATGTTTACAGCCCCTGTCCTCAAAATATTCAGCCTAGACAAAACTCGCGGTTTAAGGTGTCCATGATGTTCATTTGTGCCTACAGGAAAGCAGAGCTGTGATAGAGAAAGCCCATCGTTGTGGTGCCCTCCAAGTGTAGTGTGTCCACAGGAGGCTCAAGAGAACTGTCTTAATGACTCTGGTGAGCTTCATGAATGACTTACCTGGTCAGAATATTTTCAATGGCTTTTTTTAGTTTTTTGTTTTAAACAAAATATAGTGATGTCTTCAAAACACTTAAAACACTTTGCAAAGAAATACTGGTTTCTGAGCAATTTTGTTAGGATTGAGGGAGAATCAGAGCAGAGCAGATAGGCCAACTTGCCACTTGGATAATCTCACTGACCCTAAGTAAAAGAAGGATGTTTGGAAATCTCTCCTCTCCTTGCCCTCTGCCTCTTACCCTTCAGACTCGCCTCTACCCACTGACACTTCAGCGTCACGTACCAGCTCCTTTTAGTTGATGCAGACAGGAGACAATCCCATTATCTGGAGGTAACACCCTCCCTATCACATATATTATAACACAGAGATGCATGTACTTGAAAATTGACAGAGACAAGAAAATATATTTGAAAGCCATTCCTCTCCGAGGAAGACTTCCAGCGTCGATCACCCATTACTTTAGGATAAGAAAACATTATGTTTCTCATTTAAACTCTTAAATACCATGGTGGTAGAGAAAACTGTTTCAAGTTTTATTCTTCTTCCATCTTTCCCTCTTTTCCAGAATAGCTATATTATATCTCTTGCAACAACAATTCTGACTCTAATGCCTTTAGAGGGTTGAGAATACACACACCCAGACCATTTATTCACTAGGGCTGCGCTATATGGATTTTTATCTGGTCCCAGAACTCATTTTGGAGCACAGTAAAAATGGCAGCACAAGACAATGTAGTTTTCCTCAACATATTTCCTTCAACCATAAAAAGTATATTAACTAGCAATGAAGGTGGACAATTCCTTTGCAACACAGCATAGTCATGAAATACCCACATTCAGGGTCCAGCCATATTTACATGCACCATTAACTGCATTTTTCCAAGCACCTACTGATGCTTTTGAACAGTATTTATTGTATCTGACACTCCTGTCCCAATGCACCCATCTCAGATTGTGCGTGTTTCACTCATAGAAAACAAATTTAAGTTCCTTTTTTCAAGCCAGAAAAAAAAAAAAATACTCAGCATTCAAGATGTCCAAAGGAAAGGGATATCCTGTGTCTGTGACTTTCTTTTTGTGTGTTGCAAGTATCAATATTCAGATTCTGGTATTTTAGACAAACCAGCTGAACATCTGTTGTTTTATTTATAAATCTGAGTAGCCTTAAGGAAAGAGAGTGTTTTCAAGTATTTCTCATACTTGCATATACTGTATATTCATTGTTTACTTTTGTACTTGTAGCTTGGTATGTAATAACATTGCTAAAATAAGGGCAATGTTCAGGTCACCTTAAGTATATGATGTATTATCATATTTGTGGATTAAAAATGTGTGATTACTGCCCTTCTGGCTTCTTTTTTCATTTATTTATTCTGCCACCCAACATAAGCTGAAATTAATCAGTAAGATGAGGGGATTCACATAATCTAAGTTTCAGCACCTCCAACTTCTGCAACCTTAATGCTCTTTGGGGACCAGGTAGATGGACCGTTTAAGGGTTTAAAAGAAAACTGGAAAACCACATTTCTGTTGCATGACGCACACGCAACAGAACCATGGAAATTTCTGATTTTCCACAGAGTTCTCCAGCCCTTGAGAGCTCAGCACAAGCGATGCTGGCTCAGTGAGCTTAGAAGGGGGGTCCAGGCTCCGGGCTCAGTCACTCCCCAGGAGCCCAGATTTAAGTGAGACGGACAAATCCCCGACAGATTTCAAATCCCTGCCCGAAACACAGAAATGCTAGAACCTACCAGAACGTTTGAACGGCAGCGAGCATACGTTCTCCTATCCTTACTCCCAGAAAAAGCAAACTGTTTTGGCTGAAAGAGCTCAGGATTTGCAAACAACTCACACGGCAATTATACTGGAAGCAATTAAAGATTGGCACAAAGAGAAAACTGCCAACTATCCTTAAAATAAAAGTTTAAAGCAATCTTTGTAAGTGGTGCTTTGAGCCTTGCTGCTGGTAAAACACTGCCGTCAGGTTAATTTTATGAATCATATCGTGGCAGGACACAATATTCTTTGCTTCATCACTGCCAACTTTATTACATAAAGTTACAGAGAAAAATGTTAATGTTAAGGAAACTCAAGGGAGTGACCACTTCCATCATCCTAATGAAATTGTACATGCACCACAGAAGAGCACACTGCACTGAACAAGGAGTCTCATCTGCATTGGAGACACATTCTCACAGAAAGGCATATAAATACCCAACCCTGAGGAGAACCAAGAGGTAAAACACAACTCACAATTAACTCCTATCTCAGGGACAGAAACACAAAAGCAAATCACAACTGGATGCCTTAAGCAGTCTACTTCTGGTTTTACATACCTCAATGCCAGAAAAAGACAATACGTAGTCTTATCCACACAGAAAATACAGCTTTTTATGCTGAAAAATCACTATTGGGACTCTGTAAGAGATAACTACCTTCCCAATATTTAGAAACCACCAGGCAATATAATGTATGAGCTACTTGCAAGTATAGGAAAACCTCAAGACAGTGCCATCCATTACACAAATGTATTCTCTCCAGTGCTTACAGGAAGGGATGGGGTTGGGGAACTAACAGAAAGTAACATAACACCATGGGAGATCTGACCTATCTTTAGGAGAATATAGTGCATCATACTGCCATGTTGCACATCCACCAGTTTTTCTAACAATATATTCGTTTTATTAAAAATATCTGAAAATACTTGGTGTAAGGGGTAGGACCTGATGAAACAGCTGAAGTACAGATCCAATACAATCACTTACCTGGTGACTCCAAAGCACCCAGACCTCTGAGGTTGCCCATGGCATGGAATAGAGCAACATCTCCCCATACACAGGGGTTTTGTTCAAAACACTGTTAACCTGCCAGTTTGGAAAGGTCAGTACAGGCTCTGACTGGCCTCTAGTTGCCCCTTGAAAGTTACCTTCTTTGTGCTAACTGGATGACATGCTCTCTTCCTTCTAGCCTACTTCCATGCACCTTATTGCCATTTCCCTGAAAATGGGTTGGTTAATCCTTCAGGTTTTAATAAGGCACAAAGAGAAGTAAATGCCAACAACATAGAAGATAAAGATATCCACTAAAAGATTTCCAATGCAGAACTAGATGAAAGAATACTCCTTTGGATAATTACTTCTGCAGCTATATTTCATTTTAGAGACAAGCGGATGATGGATGGCAGAGAGATTCCCAGCATTGAACTGCTGAGGTTCTTGAGGGCCTAAGTTCCCTACATCAGCCAGACCCTTCGTGTAGCAATGCCCTCTTGGAGCAGCCACCCCACACAGAACAGCCTCCCAAGATTTAGATCATGGCTGCAATCGCCTTCAATTCAGAAATCATGTCAAACTTCCCAAATTCCCAACCCCTCCTCAATAGTATAGTAAATACTGTGCTATGTAAGCATTGGACTTAAAAAACCCAACCAACTGCTACTGCCGTCAACTAAGAATAACAAGAGATCCCAAAGGCTCCTGTGATGCCTAACACCAAATCCCCACAATCTGGTAGTATTCCAAAAAGAGTATCTGATAATGTGAGCTGGCACACAGAATGCTGTTCAAAAGATCTAAAGTGTACTCTCACTCTTTTTATGCCTTCAACTGAAACACAGGACACATAAATCACCAATGGATTCAAGACTTCTGCACTGCTACATGCTTCATCACTGTCCAGATGCAAAGAGAATCAATTAAAACAGAACCTAGTTCTTAATATGCAGAAACACTGCTACATGAGGTAGCAAAGAATATTTAACAAGTATCAATTTCTTTGTTTTGCCTTTTTTTTTTTAAACAAAACAATTTTATCAAACTACAAGAATGTCAAAGATGGTGATAATCTAAAATAAAGACTGACCCAGGTATAACTCCATGCAAAGCCCTTAATGTAACGTTACTATAAAGCTCTTTGAATCTGCATATCAAGATTCAAAGATATCAAAGATATTCAAAGATTTTAAGGTAGCTTAAAATACACTATTCATATGGCAAAGAAGGTTATAAAGGACAATAAAAGGTGTTACCATCTTCATGACATTGAACATCTCATTGCTGAAATGGTTTAAATGCATAGACCAAACCCAGATACTTCTACTAGGGTTCATATGATTACAAAAGTCCAGTTGCATAACAGAAATCTGATTTAACAGCAGGGAAATCGTTTGCTGAAAATTATTCCACTATAAGTCAATTTCATTTATATGAACTGTCTTCAAGTACTAGTTAAACATTAAAGTATGCAAAACATTAAGTATTTAGAAGTGCAGTGCACTTTAAATTCGTCAGTAAGAGGGTATTGAAACAGCAATAAAAAAAAGAGCTTTGCTTATATGATTGTATTTGTGATAAACACAAGTGGCTTGACATAAGAAAAAAAAAAACACAAAAAAGAAATTAACATTCTTATGATGATTTCATGAACATTTACCAAAACATTAGCAAAATAACAATACTTTATTTTCCTTTACAACCAGTGCCTATCAGGTGAGAATCAGTAACACTGAAATAACAAAGAATTTCCTTGTTAATAATGAACACACAAAGGAGGGAATTCCACTGTGGAACCCATCTCAACCATGTCTGAACGGTGTGTACAGTCTGATGTTTTTAAATAAAAAACATAACCAGTTATAAATAATAAACACTATTCAAGGTTTAATTTAGCATCTAAATAAGTTAAGATCGCTGGATTTTCAAGACTAGTAGGCTATTTCAGGAAGAAAAGGAGACACTAGACAAACACATTGGTCATGTATGTTGCTCCGATTCAGATCTCTTACGCCTTACTGCAGTTCTGAGCACACGCAACACAGCCCCATCTGTGCAAACCAACTCAGGCTGTAAATAATTACAAGTAAAAATAAATTAATATTTTTCTCCATGCGGATTTTCATGGACAGGGAGATTGGCCAAATTAAGCTTATAGGATCGACTATAGGAGAGCAATGGAGATGTCCAACAGCCAAGCACCAACGAGCCAGCGTGTCCAGAGCCAACCACCCCCAGCTGAGGCATCTCTGACTCAACCCCCATGAACCTCATCTTTGGGCACACACCAACATTCAGTGTCTGTCACCCAAACACGGGGCAGGAAGAACTGCAGACAGGAACTAAACTGAAGGGCCTTAGATCCTCCCCCAGGAGGTGCTTCAATTCAATGTCACGCTTGCCTCCTAGCAGAAACCTACTTAGATGTCACCACTTAAATGGTAAAACACCAAAATCATGGGAAGTGTGTAGTTTGCTAAAATTTTTTAACTATTTTCAAAACATGCATCTGTTGCTATACAAGTCACTTTATACAACCACCAATATAGGTCTTGTTGTCAGCAGTGCTTAAAAATAGCTTTAGAAAAAATATTAAAATTAAATTAGATGATCCTGGTAACTGCTCAAGTCTGACATCATAACAGACATATGTTTTCTTTAAAATCATATTGAAGTATTTGCTATGAGAAATACTTATTGGCATCTAGAAAAGCCGCGTAATAAAAATAAATACTTTCAGTCATTTACAACAAAACTAAGAAATGTACATTTCACTTAAACAGGTAACAATACTTTAATGAATTGCTTGTTAGTCACTGTACAGTCCTGAGCACGGTTTTGCAGGCATAACTTAGGTCATTGTTCTTCCCCCACAAGTCCACCATGACACACATAAAACTCGGGATACTTCTGAGAAGCAATATCTTAATTTAGCTTTGGTAATTATCTGTGCAACTGCATAAATCTTTGATTTGCTTTTCACACACACCAAATAGATTAAGGCAGGCAGATTAAGGTTAGGATTCCTCCATCGCCTTTTGACACTGGTAAAGCAAACCATCTGGAAGAGCAGGACAAGGTGACCTGAACCACAAAGCCAGCATCCCCGAGTGAGTGCGACAGTGCAGCAGGCAGGGCACGGACGGCAGGAGCTGGCACGCCAGTATTCCCTCGTTACCTTAAAACAGAGGCCACAGGAAACAAACAGAGTAACAGTTAACAACAGCTACAGTACAGTTCACAAAAAAGCAACACACTCCATATCTTTCTCTCAAACTCCATTTCTCTCCTACTCTTACCCCTACTCCCCTAACGGGTCACCAAAAACAACGCCTCCTGCATGCCATCCCACCCTCACGGTTGTCATATAGCCTCATTTCCTTCTTTTTTTTTTTTTTTTATCCTGTTCATAACTCTTCACAAAGCAAGTTTGCTCCCTTGTGAAGTTTACTGCTTGCTGTACACTGATACATCAATCTTCACAGACGCCCGAGGAAGGCAAATAAAGAACTTAGGCCAGCACTCCTGTGTTTACTATGCTCTTAAACATTCCCTGCCTTCAACTGTGAGATACCTGCTTCCGTGGACTTACTTTTCTGGGACTAATTATAGGCTGTAAGCAACCTTACAGTATACTTTCACTCACCTATAACATCAACTATGTGGAGTTTCAGCTTCTGCTGCAGCGTATTCAGAGCTGCTGAAAGGGAATCTTGAGAAGATGACATTTTTATATTTTGTTTCACATCGTTGGAAAGGGATAACCACAGCTTCCCAAAGTCTTCTGTAGTCATTTCCATTGGCCTAAAAATAAGTTCACCACGTATCTTAGCAAAATAAGATACATTATTCAGAATATATTTGGTCTCACAAAAAATCATATCTGGAAGCAAATACAGCAAGCAACAAGTTTAAACCCAGCCCTCCTCTTCCCAGCTTACCATTTAAAAACAGTTTTTATTTCTTTAGATTTCTACATTTTAAAAAATACATTATTCCACTTAAATGGAAGACCAAAGTGAATGGCCTTGAGATATTTGCCCTTTGAAAGAGACCAAACAAGTTCAATGAGAGGTAGACTTTACTGTGGAAAACAAGGTGGATTTCACTATAAAACAGACAAGTCTATTAGAAAAAGAACGTTTGTTTTTAACTCCTGAAATAAATGTGGTGTTCAAAAATTAATAGAACGGCTGACAGCTTTTGCAGGGGAAGAAGAAAGCTCTTTTCATATTGTGCATGGGTCTCTGTACTCAAATCACTTATTTCAGTTTGACTTGTTTATATTATGCCATATTTTAAAAAAGCACATCCTTCTTTTAACTCAGTTCTGTTGCCTCCCCCAGGACACATTCTGTAGTTCAAGACTATTCTCACCTGCAGCTACTATCAACATTCTCACTGAGTCTGTACTTCTTTCTAGAACTTTATTCCATTTTTGGAAGTGTGTAAATAACCTTTTATCTAATTTACTATCTTTAACAGTCACCTCAGATTAACATTAGCTGTTCAAGATGAAGCCTTATTTGTTCATAATCAACACCCAAATCTTGTCTAATATTTATTTGAGCACACACAATTTTAAAATCAGCAGCTAATTTCATTTACCTGATAAAGTCCAACAATGATAAAGGTATTGAAAATTCAAGGCGAGTTTCCATTTCTGACTGGTAATTAACGAAGCCAGAAAGAACTCCCTGTGTACAGATTCTGTCCATCCACACGCATTTCTGGCAATGTTCCACACTCTGAGCTTCAATTACAGGGAACTGATAGGTAGGACTCTCCAAAATCTATATAATTATTTAAAAAGAATATAGAATATAAGTGTTGCTATCAAGTTGTGTAAGTGGTGAAGACACAGCTATAAAATCGTGTCAATGGCTTTTACTTCAATTGATTTTTCTTGGACTACTTGGCAAGTGAACAAAGCCACCATTTCTCAGCTCTCACTGAGGATAAATTAATCATTAACAGCTACAAAAGTTCTGTAAGAATTTAAACACTGCAGAAACTCATCTCTTTCTGCCAACTGACTCTCCCCCCACAATGATTGCTCACAGAGACAGAGAATCAGTGGCCAAGAACTTGAGTTCTGTAGTTCAGTCCCAAAATAAACAAAAATACAAGAGCAAGCAACATTGCAATATACCCAAAGCTATATACTAAAACCAAACAGTTGAGAAATCATTCCCAGTAACGAGAATAACTTCAAGATTACTCAGCAGTCCCCAAACTCTCCAACCAAACAAGTAACACAGATTCTATCTGTAGTTTTGGTCTCTGTAAAAACTTAAATGCATTACAAGAAAAAAAACCAGACATGAGATGCTGATTTTCCATCAATGCCATGACGAGTTTGATTCAGGCCAGAAAGGGGAAGGAAGGAGATTCCTAATCAATTAGCAGCTCCTTGATTAAGTCACTTCTAAAAGAAACATTCTGCTTAATTCTTTGTCCAGTTACTGTTTGCTGAGTGTCTCCAAGGTTTCATAATTCTGTGCTTCTTTCAGCAAAATCCAAGGATAGTCATGCCAACAGGCAATTCCTAAAGAGCTTTCCAATTACATAAGTGACATATCAATCAGGACTATTATATGCCTTTACAGTTAATCCCAGGTGTATCCAATGTCAAAAAAACCCCACACTGGCCAACTCCTCTCCAACATCAACTGAATGCATGAGAACAAGAATGAAATGTGACTGATGTCTTTAAAAAAACACCACAGAAACCAAAGTCTTGAGGTACACATAAGCACTTTTAAGTGAAGGAAGAAAAGGCATCATGTCTGTGTATCAGATAAATACCAATAAACACACATGCCCAATAGTCACACTCAGACAAAAGAGCTACACAGTGATTTCTGTGGTGGTCCGAGTATGACTAGTTAGGTTTGCATTGTCCAAAACCAGGAAGAAGCTCAATTCAGAACTGCAAAACCACACGTGTTTGTTATACAGAGGCAAGCAGCAGGGAAAAACAAAAATAAAAATCAAGGTGAATTTAAAAAGTGAGAATTAAAAAGTAATTTTCTACCAAATGATACCAGTGTGGTATTAAGATTTCTTTAATTACCCTTTAGGATGGGTCTAACAGGTTTTAAGGAAATACTTTGGGAAAAAGGCATGGCTGAGACATTCAACCAAATATTGCATACTTAAATGCAAGCAAAACACAAGAAGTTCCCAGGGAATTTGAAATGTAACAGAAACAAACTTTCTTACCTGAAAACATTCTTCTGCTTCAAACACTAAGTTCACAGCATTAAGTGCAGAAGTGGTTTTATTTGAAACAAAAACAGTGAGCACCAGAGAGTCATCTCTCCACACCTTACATAAATACAGAGCTAAGGCATCACTCTGGCAAAGTTCCACTACTTCAGAGTGCGTGAGCTCTTCTAGCTCTTCTGGTAAGGAAGGGAACAACGGTGTTTTACTGGCACTTTCATATTGAGCACTTGGAGAAGGCTGAAAAATTTCAATATTACTATCAGCAAACAGAGACGATTCAGACGGCCTACTATCTGAAGGTCTGTCATCCAGCCCAGACTTTAAGGACTGAGGTGTTTCAAATACTAAATTATCTTCTATGATATCTGAAGAACACAGGGAGGCTTTCCTTAACCTTGTGTGTATATCTCCCTCACAGTCTTCTATGTTAATAGGTACTGTATCAAGTAAGGGACCAAAATCCGAAGCAGCACTATTTTGCAAGTCTGATGCCTCCTCGCTATTTTGAGTTTCATTTATCTTTGATTTCCTTTTGAACTTCTGAGTAGCTATGTCCACCTTCCCCATCTGAAAAGGGAAAAAAAGAAAAAAGTGGGGAAGTTTCTAGCAATCGTGTCACTGTTACCAGCATGAAACAGAGCAAGCAAATACAAATAACGACCAAGTAATCAATTCAGATGACAAATACAAATAGATTCCAAACATTGTAGTGGATCCACTAATGGGCTTTTGTTGTATTTCTTACAGGGTATTGGATTAGGCTATAATGCAAGAATGACTTGAGATTCTCTAGAACATAAACTAAAAGCTTAAATATTAAGAAGCAAGCACAGTTAAACATTGTCTCATTAAACCAGTGATAAATGCCAAGATTTGAGTAGGCTAATATGACAATGCCAGTCTTAAAAAGATTAGCTAGCAATGAATTCTTTAGCATTCTGCATATTACCATACATAAATAAAAAATGGTCCTGACATAGGCCATAAAACTGGAGCCTCTCTGCCAAATGAATGACAACTGCTGCAAAGTTGGGACAAGGAACAGTCATTATGGAAAACCAAGACTAAAACTTGAAGCACAAGATGTAAAGAGTGGAAAGTTCTAGTTACTGAATCAGATTGGCTCCAGGGGTTGCTTGATCAAGCAACAACTAACCTGTTTCAGATTCTTCACAAATTATCAGATTACTGAAGTAATTTTCAATAGTTTTTTAGTGACTCAGTTTTTTTCCCACATTTTCCCACAAGACTAATTTTGACCTCCACTTGCATATAAATATTTGCAGCTGTAAATAAGGCAATATATAAACTTTAAAGTGGTACGTCTCAAAAGAGCCACTTACCAGACTGACACCAGCATTTGATCCTAACCCAATAAACAAAGTTGATGCTAACTGCTGCTTCTCTTTGTCTTCCTCCGAGAGGCTGGCAACTTCATCAGGCCGTGAGGCAGAAGGGTCACCCTTCTGTCCTGCTAATAAACTGCCACAAGAAACAGTTTGCGGTTCATTTTTTTTCCCTACTTTATCTTCTTTCTTTGGAAGATAACCTTCCTTTCCCCATAGCTTGCGTACTCCCTCAAGTTTCAGAGTATTTGTCCTAAAAAGGCAAACAAAACAAAGCCGAATCAACCACATGAACATCACGTTCATAAAGGCATGCCAACACTTACGTGTGCACTTTGATATACAGGGTGAGTAGTGGAATATAAATTAACACTTTTGCATATGCATGAAGTCCTACATCAGTGATGTCATTCATTATTTTTATAACACCCCACAAGAGAAAGATTCTGGGAATTAATGTATTTAAGTAGTTCTATTCTGACTCCTTAAAAAATAATTTACATTAGAGATTGAGAATTATAAGATACCTAGAAAGTATTTTCAGTTTGTATGAAACGTGTTCATGTTATCAGACACCTTGAACTCTAGCAAAAGTTAATTGAACTGACACAGGCTAAATGCTGCAAGTCCTACACATAAAGTCTCACTCAGATTTTCTTATGCAAACTGGTTAAAGAATCTGAAAAACCTTCCAAAATTTCCTGCATACCAATTTACCAAAGTATAAATGAAGTTATGAAAATATGGATATGGAATTTATTTGTAGCGTTCTAAAACTTAAGGAGTATGTTGTGAATCTTAGCCTCACTTTCATCTAGAAAAGTTTCCTTAAAAGACACATTATTGGAAGCCCATAAAAAATAAGCTTAGCCTATAAGAAAAAGAAAGAAACTAGAGAAAATAAACAACTTAATCATGTCATATCAGGTAAACCTGTCCCAATTTTACAGCATTAACTGTAACTTATTTATGCTTTGTGAAGAAACTGAAAGACTAGTGTAACTGCATTAGTACTTTCTATAGTTATTTCAAAGAAGATACCATCCTGAATTTCTTCTTACATGACAGAGGTTTTGAAGTTCAGCTGTATTCTCTTTAGTTTGATGTAAGCAGCAATGACACGATACTGCCAAGAACAGAAGCTTAAATGTACCTTTCAAACACAAATTAACTCACTCTTTATGCCCGGTCTCAGCACTGTTACCAGACGTGTCAGAACCAAAAGATAAACCAGTGGGGGACTGTCTGCCAGCAATGCCAGAGGACACACTTGAAGCAAATGACAATCCATAAGGTTCAAAATTCAGAGCTGCAAGACAGACAGAATTTTAAAATTACAGTGAGGCATAAAGAGATAAGAAAAAAAAATAATCTATTTTCTGAAACTAGATATGCTGTACTGTTGCACTTCTCAGGCTTCCCATTCAGGATCCTATCGTCATTAAAACTGGATGTTTCTGTTCCCAAATAAACTTAGACACACACAGGTTTTATCCAAAACATGCATTCAATTTGGTACTTGGTTTTAAACGCTGAAATTAAACAGAAATAGTGTCTTTGCAGCATATCACTAAAACATCTGCCAATTCTTATTGTTTGTAGAGAAAAGTACTGTATTGGGTGTACAAAAGTGAGCTTTTCCATCTGTTCATGAGCCCAAGTAACGTTCTGAGTCCACGTTCTGTCCATGTATCACTGCCTGCTTTGCAAGCACACTTCATGCCTTGGGTGATAAATCATTGCCACTAAGAATCAGGATTCAGAACCAGACACCTTAGCTATGCTTTATGAATCAAGATGTGGTTTCAATAGGTTCTAAAAATTGTTTTGGACCTCAACAAACAATCATTGCTCCATACAAAGCAGACTCTCCTTTGCAGCCCTGGAACTATCAAGGGGTACAGTCCTTTTCCCTTATCTCCACCCCAGCCTTACACTTACTTTTTTCTTCCCAGCAAAGGAAGCAGCAGGGCAAAGCTGCTGGGCATCTGGGGTAAGAGAAGTCTCCTGATAGAGGAGATATAGTGCTAAGGAAGTGTTCTTTCCCATAAAGAAGCAAGAAAGAATGAGATACAAGGGCCTTTTACATAAAGACATTCACATTACCAACCCATAAATTTAGTTATCTATAAACAAATAATTTCAATCAAATCAGTGGACTCCCCTTCTAGGGTATTTCTGAATATTCTCCCTCATCTATATGTTACCTCCTAGAATATTTATGAGCCAGTGGAAGATGTTAATCAATACTTGTGATTACTCAGAAAAAAAAAAAAAGCAATTCATAATACAGTTCCTAGAATGGCTTCCCTGGAAAAGTATAAGAACACTGCTACGTGCTAAATGGACAGTAGTGAAGACCACTAATTTAATTCTCAACAACTCAGTATAAGCACTCTTATGACCTCAACCTGACATACAGTAGATTGGGCTTTCCATGCACATAAAAACCAGTGTAGAATATCCAGTTTCCACATTTCTCCACCAAAATTTTGAATTTTCTAGCAGAATTAAAGTGGAGGCTGCAGATGTAATGCTCTCAAATTATAATTACCTCAGAAAAGTGTTAAATTCTGCCAAGCTACACATGCAAGCAAATGACAGCGTTACTTATTGCATGCATTAACCTGCACAGTCAAAATCATCGTCTAAAAATAATAATTTAATTGGAGATAATGCAGTCTGCAAGACTCATTTTTCTAATTCCCCCACAGGACAGAAAAGCTGCAGAATATTTTATAAAAGCCTTCCAACCTCAAAGTGAATCATTCAGAAGTTTCTGAAATAAATCCTTATGTGATGGGCTATAATACAGTAAATGAGTATTTCTATAGCAAAAAAAGAGACTATAGGTAAAGTTTTGGGCTATTTTAAAACAAATAAAAAGCACATACTGCTGCCTTAAGTATACCTACACCAGGTAAAAAATGTAGGATTTGTGTCATAAAATAGGTTCACAATGGTTATTATTGCAAACTGTAATTCCACAGTCCAGACAAAGTGCTCAGAATAGTAAAGTTAAGTATCCTTTGCTTACACTTCAATAATCCTCACAAATTTCACATCCCATAGACCAGCATAACAGGTTCTCCTCTGCAATACAGCATCCCATGATAAATGAGCGGTTACACATACCAACTAGACAGACACTAGCTTTAGTTGGAATTAAAATCCAACTTGAACTTAGCTAAGTTTCCAGAGAGATATATTATTTCTTAATGTTATCTTAACTGTACACTTAACTTGTTTGTGAATACTTTATCAATTTACCAGCTATTTAATAAAAGCAGTAAACCAACAGTCACCTTTTTCCTGAGAAAGTTTCTCCTCTTGTCTCTGGTGATGAGGCTTATATGGTGCTGCACCACAACCAAGTCCCTCAGCCACAAACCCATCCAAAAAAGATAAGGAAGCATCTACCTACAGAAAATTAAGAAGAGTGAGAAAACAATGAAAATATTTTTTATTCATAAGCCTGATGCTACCAGAAGAATATCATGTCTTACCAACAAATCAGGATCTTCTGTGTCACATCTCCCATATCTACCAGTAAAGCTGATGCATTAACAGAAGTTAACAGAAGGATGCTGAAACGGACTTTGAGCTAGAGATTTGTAACTTAAACTAACCTCTTCCACTACTGATTTTTTTTGTGTAAACATTAAGAAAAGCAAAGTGGAGTTCTCCGAAAATGGTTGATCGTATTATTACATTATATGAAAACACTGAATTCAAAACAACCCCTCAAGAACCTCAACAGTATCAATACTGTTTTCCATCAGTTATTATGGATATTTCAGTGCAAACAACAGTAGTTTCTTAATAGGAAGCAAAACCTTTGAACTAAAAAGCAGCACCACATCACTAAAGCAGGCTTAATTTGTCTTTAAAAAAAAAAAAAAAGAGAGACAAAATAAATCAGTGTATGAAATCAGAACTTTGTTAAAAGCTTCCCCAGATTACTAACTAAACACTATGGCTCTTTATCTTTCAGCACAGAACATTATGATTCATCACATATGCCTAAAAAAGTATATTTCTGAAAAGTAACTTTAAGCAGACTGAAGACTGGCACCAGTAAGAACTGCCAAGTATCATTCATTCTGGAAACACCTTTTACTAAAATATTCAACTGCCTGAACTACACAAGTTCATGAAGAACACACATCACAGCTGTCTTACCACCATGTCATTGCAACTAGCATCAAATGGAAGCAACTTTTTCATCAGTGCTTTGTCTTCACACAGATGCTTCAATTCAAAGGCGTATTGTCTCATGCAGGTATCTAGAGAGTTGCTAAATTCTTGGATTAGTTTGTCAACTGTTTTAGAACAAGAGGTGCGTGATGCTGTCTTGGTGACTGCAGCCATTATCCACGCTTTAGTTTCAGGAGTAACAGAAGTCTTCTTCAGCAGGCTGTACAGCTTTGTCAAAATGACTTCTGGATCAACATCTGTAGCAAGGCTGGAATACTCCCCCAATACCTAGTCACAAAAAGCACACAAAATATGCATTTAGCCACACAGAGCAGTGCTTTCAGTTTTGAAATCAGAATGCAATACTAAATAACACAGAAATATCCACCTTGTATTCAAGAAACTGTTATTTAAACATTTTCTAAATTATTTCTTTACCATTTTGTGTTTTAAATATCAACGGTATGTTTACCCTAGCAGACTCCAATTTTCAAGCTTCTCAAAAATCAAATAGCTCTTGAAAAAAAAGCAAAACATGGCAATTAGGCCCTTACAAAACATGACTTGCTCATACCACAGCCTCTTCCTTGGGTAGAAGCTGATGCTTACCCAGGTGCCAGGCAATAGGAGCCTAGCACTTGGCCTGCAATTTGACAGCCACATTGGGCCTAATTTTGATGCAGACAGCATCTCAGCGTGCAGTGACATTCATATGGCTGCTGAGCTATTACAACAGTCACCTGCCTTAAAGGAAGCAACTTTTCCACAAACTATGACGAGCTAAGTAGTCCTCAGGCACCAAAGGGGAACATTAAAATCAGATTTCAGCATATTATCTTGACTTCAAGTAAAAACAGAATATTCATGACTAAAAATAAAATTTTAAAATATTTATTAAAAACATCGCTACCTTTGACAGTTTCCTCATATCTATGTATTCAACTTTGACCATGTCTCTACCTTACCCAACTCATAACTTGAAGAAATTTCTGTGGATACAATGCATTTTCATCATCCACTAATGCCAGGTAAGACTGTACCGCGTACATCCGTAGCTGATCATCTTCTTTTCCATCATCAAATCCTAGATAGAAAACAACATATACTTTGCCTGAAACGAAATAGCATGTCCCATCGAATATTTCAAAGTGCATTTTAAGAAAGCAACAACACATATCTAATTCTTCAGAGCATTTGGGGAGATTCTCACCTTCAGCCAGCAGCCTCAGAAAGTTGTTTGGAATATCAGGATGCACAACATCACCTCCAACTGAAAACACAGCATTCATTGTTTGGATGAACCACTCATTGTCAGGGGCATACCTGTCCAGATGTTAAGGAATGAAGTGCTAAGGCATAACTTTTTTTTTTTTTTACATTTCCTAAGGAAATGCATTTTCCCCAAATAAACTACCCCTCTTGCTCTCTCCAATTAGCTGGGGTCCTTATGATCAAATATCAGCTCAATCTAACTGATATTTCCTAAAAAGGAAATATTCCTGTATCTTTTCTAAAGTGTTTCCTGTAAATTTCATAAAACCTGGTGATCAGGCAGAGAAGTCTTAAGTTACTACCCTGTTGAAAAAAACGTGCACACAAACTATAACAGCTATGCATTACATGCAATTAGCTGGCTTGCCAATCAATGTATCTTAAAGTTGTGCATGAATAGATTTTAGAGTAAAAAAAAAAAAAAAGTTTTAGTAGACTTCACACAGTATGAACAGCCATGTTCACACAAGGATTTAGCTCTGAGAACATGTCCTACTGTATTTTAAGTTCACATTTGTTCCACAGTAACTTTTCAGCATGAAGTTTGTTTGCTCAGTATCACTTGATCAATGATAGACTAAGCTGTTCCTTTCAGCTGTGTTTTGCTGTTGATTTACTGAAAAACAATAAACATTTTGAATTATTTTACAGAAAGTTTTTTTTATGTATTTAAAATTTGGAAGTTTGCTTCTGCCTTCTCTCAAATGTAGTGAAATGGTACACTAACTGAAACATTAACATTTCTTGTATTGTTTTTGTATCCTGCATGACAACACAGCTTTTTTGGTACACTACTCTCCATGCCAAGCAGTGTACAAACAGGACACTAAGGTAGCTCTCCGTTATAAGGAGCTTACAACTCCAGTTATCAGACAAAAATACATTCAAAAACCAGGTAATGGCAAGCCTACCAACAATGTCCACCACATGTCAAGTGCCTAATCATCACTTTCCTCTTTTTGAAATAGTTAAAGAAAATTTCTATGGAAACATGTTATTCTTAAAAGCTGTACACCAGCAAAGAGCTCTCTGAGAGAAAGATCATGACCCCAATTACAGAATAGTACTCAATGCAGCACTGAGGCATCTCTCTCCATGCAGTGGTAAAAGACTTTAAAAACACAAGCTTTTAATCCTAAAACTCCAAAGCCAAAATAAGGTATTTTGGGTACAATTCTTTTCTCTCAGTGAAATACAAGAAACACCCTGGTCGTTTTGGTACACACTTCCTTTTGCGTGTTTGGGGTTTTGGGGTTTTTTTTGGTTTTTTTTTTACATTTGAAAGCCAGTAGAAGGCACAGCTTAATACTTACTTCCAAAGATCATGAAAGATGTTTTGAAAGGTACAAATGCTACATTTGCCCGATTTCTGTCTCCAAAGCTTCAGAAGAATTTCAGAATTCTTCTGAAATTTCCTTCAGAAAGGATATTTCTCAGCTAGCTCAGAAAAATAATAAAAGGATATTTCTCAGCTAGTTCTGCTATTTTGCCAACTAAGTTGATGATAGCATATTCTTCCTTGCTTTCTTTTAAGTAGTCAAGCATCTTCTGAACTATGACAATTACATTCTGTCCATTTGTAATTCTATAGAGAAGCTCTAAAGTCTGAAAGAGAACACAAAAAATATATTTAATTGATTCTGATGATTCAAAAAAGGAAACAGGCAAACAGAAACATCTTAGTAGGATGCCAAACCGAGCAACTATATCTGACAAGTTAAACAAAATACGCTGCTTATCTACACAGCTTGTCACATCACTATTGTTCGTAACTGCTCTCTCACAATAACCAAGGCATAATATGCCTTTCACACTGCTTACTTTAGAAAACCTATCACTCAGCTTAAAAGTTAATCTAATTCTTTTGGATTTAAAAATCCACTAACCTCCCTTTTAATAATGGGATCTGGGTGGTCCAGACATTCAATTATTGTCATCTGGTGCTGAAGTGCCAGATTAGGATCCTGCTGGATAACATAGGTCAGAGCCTTTAAACCTAGAATATAAATGATTGGAAATAATATAACAGAATGTATACTACTATGACCAAATTAAAAACATCTTAATGAAATCGGGTATCCTTACCTAAGTACTTCAAATTAATTTTAGGTGACAAAACAAATTTTCCAATACATTTGGCAGCCTTTTCAAGGAGTTCAGATTTGGGATGAATTGTATAAATTGTCTGGACACATTCAAACAAGATAGCTGTATGAGGGAAAAAACCCCAACATGTAATTAATCTGTATTAAATACTTCTATAATACAAAAATTTTTAACAAGCTAACAAGCTCACTGACTATATCAAGGAACTGCACTGCTGTCCCACTCCCACTGAATCTAACTGCCAAACACCTACTGACAGAAGTAGAAGTAGGATGAATGACTATCTCCTCTAGTATATACCTTTTTCTTTTTTTAGCTTTTGCCATTGCATACACAACTTTCTGTCCTTATTGCTCAAGGACTGGGATGGTTTTTAGAACACCAATGAGGAAGTATAAAGGATTTGAGACCATGCACTTCTCAATAATTCATATGATTTCTTAGCTATTACCAATAGCCAAAATCATCCCAAGAACACACTTATTAAAAAAACCAACCCTATGTAGTTGTCTGAGAAAAGCTAGAAGTAAACTGAACAACACACAAAAAGTAATTAATCCTTTGTGGCAGCAATTCAGGCAAAGCTTCAGACCAAGTTACTCTTGCCAAGTTGATTAGCATTTAAAAAAAAATCAAGATCTAATTTTCAGTTGTTCTTGTAATTCAGTCTCTAACTGAACTGTCCAATAGGCAATGTATTTTTTTTTTAGGCACTACAAAACTAGAGCTGTTATTATGCTAGTCTTTTCCAGATTAATTGCCTACAGGAAGCAAGAAACATATGTAACCAAGGACTTTGTGTAAGCAAGAGCAATCTCTCCAAATTACATTTTTCTTTTGTCTGGGATCATCAACAGAAGTTTTATAGAAGTTTATCATATGAACAAACCTACATACCTAAATTCTATGTCCTTGCATAAATGATAATAAATTGCCCACTTTGGCCCTGTAAGTGCTTAAAACAAATTTTATGTTAAACTCTTAGCAATTCCAAGTGCAAATTGTCTGCATTATAAGGCAACACACTTCACAGTATCTTGTATGTTCTTGCCTAAAAGAATAGAAGCAATAAACTGAATACACTAAAAGTCTGACAGATGTTTCCTCATTTATTATTTACTAAAACAGAATACTTCCCCAAAGCTCCCCTTTTTAGTGGAAGCAAAGCTCACACAATGCTTTACAAAATATCTATCAAGTAGGCATGAGACATCTAGAGCTCTGAGCCATGTTCCTTCCCCACCCTGCTGCTGTTTTAAAAGTCTTAATTTTCTTTCCATTCCATTAGCACAGGTACTTTAACAGCATTTATGGGGCTTTACTTTAACAATAAAATAACGGGAGGTTCGGTTTTGGTTTTAATAGTGAACCACCTCTTAATGAAGGGTTCTAGAACATCAGATCTGGGTGTCTGGGGAGGTATAAAGACCTGGGGAGGGGAAGGCAAAGAAAAAGCCAAATAAGTGCTCAACTTTTTATTAGAAAAATCTTAACAATGCAATTAAATCCTTTTGCTTTCTTCTAGCAACAAATACACCGTTCTCTACTGAAAAGGTAATGAAATTGACACAGACTTCTACCATGTTCTAGAAATTTTAAATTGAGATGTGTGCTAAAAAAATCTATCACTGAACTCTGGAGGTGTAATTTTTTTAACTGTGGATAGAGGACAAGCCCTACAGAGCCGTGAGGAACTCGTGCTGTCACTCTTGCCTACTTTTTTACTGCCTTTCTCAAGGCAGTGAAAAGAAGATCTAAGAATTTCTAATAAACAGAGTTGTATCACTAGAATTTTTCTTTTATCATTTATTTCAACTTAGGCAAAATTCAGTCAGTGCTTTCATGAAGAAGCTGAAAGCTCTTCCTTTCTGCTATTTACAGCCAAGGACAACACAAATGTAGGATAGAGGCTTTTGAGTCAAGATAAATTCACAGTAAATAAAAATGTTTTACTTCAATGATAAAAAAAACCTGTGCTCTACATCAATGTATCACTTGTTTTACAGTTTACTAGTTGGACACTTAAGAATACAGTTATTGTATTCTGCAGAAGTATTTTATCAATCTTTCCAAATACTGATAATTACATAAAATAACCTTACCCACCATATGTAATATTATGATTGATCTCTGCTCTCCTTAAAGATTCATCTAGAACATCATACATCAATTCACTTGTCCTGTTTAACAAGAAAAAAATAAAGAAAAAATATTCAAAATTATTTGCAGCACTAAGAAGCATGTAGTCTTATTTCGCCAAACAGCTCAAACACTAGTATTGAAATCCGTAACACAAGTTACTGATCACTTTAACATGGAAGAGCTCTAGAACATGTTTCTAAGTGGCATCTAACAAGATGTTTGCAGCTTTCAAAAGAGCCACTTACCATATCACAAGAATGAAAGCACTGCCCTCACTGCTTGTATAAAAAAAATAAAACATCAACAGGAAAAGGATCACAGTCAACTACGTCTTCACAAAATTACAACACTTTTTAAAGTATTTTTATCCTGGATTTTCACATAGTTGTTTGATAACCTAGTAACAGAAGTCCCAGGGGAAAAAAAAAAAAAAAAAAAGTATTTCAAGCATTTTCCACAATAGTTCCAACTGTTTATCCAATCCAGAAGAAGGTTCTACTCACTGTATTGGTTAGTAAGAAATGTGTAAGTTCAACACTAAAATCCTTTTATGGACATAAACAACCTGTACTAGGAAGTACAGGTCATAACTGTATTCTTTGTACCTTCATAATGTCAATTATAGAGAAAAATATGGTTACCTTGGATCATCTTTTCCTAATAGCCCCAATATTCTTAAAAGCTGAATTTGTAACCATGGTGCTGGCACACTGTGATAGTTGAAGTCAATGGGGAGCTTCCCTCCCACTACCTGTTTTAGGATGGTTACAAAACTCCCAGTCAAGTCCTTGTATCCAGAGGAGTTTTCCTACATCATGAAAAAGAAATACAATTCAAAGATTTTGATACAACACCTCAAAAGTAAAAATAAACCTCAACTTGAGTAAGATCAAAATACCTACACTAACGGTTTAAGTCCTTTAAATCAAGCTTCTGTTCTCACCCCCCAACACCTCTAATTTCTTCACTTTAAACCTATGCTATTTTCTCACACGTTTGCAAAGGGAGTAAACGTAGCTTGAAGGCAACAGTGAAAAAAAAAAACACACACAAGACGTTCACAAGCAAGTTTCAGCAAGTTCTTTAGCACACTGTAGAAGATAGATCCTCTAAGCTAAGGACACCAATGATGCTGAGCATTCAGATCATGCAAGAAACAGACTGTCAAGTTAAATGGAGAGCTAGCACCAAGAAACATAACACAAATATCCATGATCACATAAATTAGCTTTTTTAAACAATTACGAGCAAGCTTTTTCTGCAAGACTTCTCAACAGTACACTGTGCATTTAAAATTAAAAATTTAGAATATATAAATAGTTCCTAAGGTCAATTGTGCTTCTAATTCTTTGCCTACCTTAATCATTTGAAGATAAATATGCAAAGAGGCAGCCATGACTCCAGCATCCCTGTCACATAAGGCTTTCCGGAACTTATCATGAATATGCTGAACTTGGTTAGGAGCAATGAGATAGAATTTATATAAAGCTTGAACAGCTTTTCTTCGGATAATTTCCCTGAAGACAAAAGAGATTTACTCAAAACAAAATGAAGCTGCTTGTGTATTTTAAGTACTTGCAGCAATGTAAAATGATGTGGCCAGCCATTGAGATGTGGAGAGATGAGGATCCATGCTTTACATATTTCATAACAAATGACTTTGCAAATACTAAGTGAGGAAGCAACAAAGCAAACTCAAAAGTATAGTAGGGCTTCATGTTAGATTGATGATTCAAGAGAATGGCCACCAAATAATCAATGAAATTGACCACTGCTAATCTGTGTGATCACTTGTACAGTGATCTAAAAAGTCTAAAAAACACTTGTCTAGAAGTTAGCGCGTCAGTTCATTCTGCAGTTCCCTTTCAACAAAACACTTATAATATTATCCTCTCTGTATGGGATATTATAAATTATGTATCACATAATTCAAGGGTATTAAGATATGCAGATATACTTTTACCAAAGTTTCTATGAAGAGCTTTATTTAAAAAAAAAAAAAGTATCAGTGACATACTTCAAGGATCCCAATCTGTTTCTCCACTTACTCTACAAACACTTCTTCATCCACGTATTTGTTAAAAGGAGACCAGCAGAAAAATTCAATTACATTTACCTATCAACACTGGTTATGAAAAAAATTAATACCTATCCAATACTCTCTAAAAACTGCAAATAAAACAGACCAGAACCTATGAGTAAAACTAGGAGAGGAACAATTTTTGATGGTGATGATTAGAAAGATTCAACTCGGGGAGAAAAAACACCAGTTTACTAAAACTAACTACAAAATTAAGTCATTGAACTGTACAAGGCCACTTGAAATTCTTTAAATTAATACGTACTTAGAATGCTGGAGCTTGTCTTCTATTAGGGGAAGAACAGCTGGAATCATCTCCCGTGGAAAGATCTGGCTGACAACAGTTAACGCCATGCACACCTCTACGAGGTTAGTGCTCTGCAAGTCCTGTTAGAATCATTCAGACAGTAATTTTTTATTTAGACTTTAAAATTCTGCACAGATATACCCCAAATCTTTCACAAACAGGCTGGATATAGCCCACCTACAGTAAGCATCCCACTGCCAGCCACCCTCTTGTCTGCTGCACCAGCTCTCACCGAGTTAATCAGGTTCTTTTTCTCTTATACAGGAAGAAACAAGGAGCTCCTCAAAATCGTATGACAGAACTACATTCATATTTTAAACGTATGTAAGATTAATACGCAGAGCTATAATCATGGTTACAGAAATTTTTTTATGATTGCAAAACTATGCTGAGTCCCCAGCTGGATCAGTGGGATGAGTCACTTCTCACAGAATTCAACAGCATTCCCTCTAATGTCTTTGATCTAGCCCAAAGAATTATGAAGAAAAATCACCAAGCTCAATAATACTGTCAGTTACGTATCTGTACACTAAAATAAGATGCTTCCTACTCCCTAAGAAGTGAATGCAAGTTACACATAATATCCTACAAAAACATAAATAATAAAAATTAACAATCTGGCACAAATATAATTAAAAGAGTAGATATAGCTCACCATAATCTTAAACCAAAAGAGGAGGGATGAATTCATGAAATACAGGATTAGAATTATTTTTCAAAACAAATAAAACATTTAAGATTTCCAGCTCACATCATTATTTGTCTGGCTGTTTGTCCCAGGTAAATTTTAGTCCTCATTTTGACTTAGTTCTTTGTGGACTCCCATTTTTCACTTTTTTTTTTTAATATATCCTTACTCAACTTGAGTTTTCAACTTTTATACCCTTAAGATTTTCAAAGATTATAAAACAAGCTTCAGTCACAACAAAATGAGTATCTTTCAGTCTATAATTTATGTGACTTTGACCTACTGTAATATGAAAGCAACCATTACACAGAGTTACAGTAAGTCACAACTGCTCCATGTAAGAGGCTGTAATACAGATGATGACACATAAAATATTGTTAGCTATTAGAATTTCAGTGTCCCTCCAAAGGGTATTTCCATTTTCTAACAAAATTATCAAAAGAACTCAAAGAAGCAAACAGATACTTGCTGTCAGTTAAAAACAAAAGTTTACATTGAAATATGCATGCACAGCTCCCCCTGGAGTTGAGAATGTATATAATTGGTACATTTTATAAAGAACGTTTTATGGTACATCTCCTTTGAAAAAATGTAAAAATATGGCTTCAACATCAGGAATATCAAGATTAAATTAAAAAGCCAGGGAAAATCGTTTCAAATTTTCATTGCTAACCAAAGAAAGAGCAATTTTAAGACAGCAAGATAGAACTAATGAGTACATAGCTTAGATGTTGCCTGACACAAAATGTGAAGAATTGGTTCAAGTTTAGTTTACCTCCAGACATCCAAAAACACTGTACCTTCACAACTGTGTTCACAAGTAGTAGCAGCAGTTCATGGTTTTCATGTAGAAATAAAGAAACTGCCAAGTAACCTATAAAAGAGAGCAGCCTTCATTACCACTTTCAAGCAACAAGTGACTTCAAGATAGAAAACTTAAGATTGCCTGTAATACAAGAAGAGTTAACTCAAACAATTACAAAACCACAAGAAAAGACCCCACTGTTAGATGACAGTTGTTCGGGTTTTAAATATCAACACTTCCTTTTATTTCCAGGCAAACCACTTGTATTTGTGGTTGCTGTACAGCTCAACAAATAACAGCTAAGAATTCATAAGATGTGAGAAATGAGACATTACAATACGGTTATAGCTAAAAAGCAGCCAAGAGCACCATGAGAAATCACTTCCTGCAAAACTATCATCTTCTCTGCACAGATAAAAGTGTATTACTTCTACAACAAAAAACACAAATGCACTTTTTTTTTTTCAAAAAAATAAAGTTTGATTTCAAATAAAATTTATATTTAACTTGGAATACAGAAGAGTAAATTTACCATCCTATGCCAAAAACTCCCTTGTTATTTCATAATAATTACAGAACCCCAGAAAAGAAACCTGCCAGAAACCTTTTTCTTCAAGGCCCCTCTTCCTTTTAAACTAAGGGACTTAAAGGGGGGTGGACTAGGGAGAGCAAGCCATGACTCATGATAATATTTGTATTACAGAAATGGATCTTAAAAAAGGTCTTGGTTGGTTTAGGGATCAAAATTAACAACTTGGATACAAACAACTACGTTGTCTGGGCTATCAGACTGTTCTATCTGCTTGTGGAAGTATGGATTTCCATCACTATGGAATTCAAGATAACAACCTTTTACCAGATAAAAGCTTAAGGGCACTTTGTGTCCTGAGAACTTTAAGCCACCTATATTTAAAAAAAAATAAAAAATTGCTGCTTCACCAAAACCTTCTCAAAAATAGCCCTACTGTGGAAAGGTCTCGAACCCATTAATTAACAAGACACATTGGTACTTGACACTTACAGAGGTCACAAAACTTTCTTCAAAACAGGTTACCATCTGCCCTTCCAGGTTTGGTGAAGACAAAATTTCTTAATCCCTACCAGAGCATCTGTGCACTGGCTTTCATTACTCAGGGATAAAGCAACTTTAAATCATCACGTGTAACACATTCTCTCAGAAACTCCAATACTTGAGTGGATGATCCAGATGAAACTCAAACAAAGGATATCAAACAAGCATATCCCGCAAGACATTGCCTTCCTTCTGTGTATGCAGACACAGTATTGCTTGGAGTTAAACCATTTTCTCTGCAAACAAGAAGAAATGTCTTCACTAGGCAGTTGAATCAGCAACTGCAAGGAAATTCTCCAGATGAGACAGGCTGACAGCTACTTCAAACTAAATCTACCGGAAACAAGTTAATAGCCACACTGGCAAGCAAGGAAATCACAACAGCGTAACATTTCAAAGAAATCTGAATTAGCCTTTCAGATTTCCTCTGGAACTTCTGCATCTATGCTCTAAGGACCTCCCTTCTTACCTCATTTCCTAGAACTGTTTCTAAACTAAAAAGAAAATAATAAAAAAAATCCTACAAGCACCAAACAGAAAATATTTTAGGGCCACTTTTGCTAGCACAAATATGCCCTTTATAAAAATTTTAAACAACTATCTCCAAGAAAACAATACTATGCTTGCTATAATACTATGCTTTGTCTATTCTTGTACTACAGTTCTTGAAAAAAAAAACCAAACCCTGGCAGAAACTCATTTTCAGCTTGATGTGATTTTTAACAAAATTTCTCATAAATTACTTCTTTATTGGTGCCACAATTAAAAACAATGAAAGAACAACTGATGACTTAAAATAATTTCCACTAATTTATGTTCTACAAGCAGATATAGAGCAGCTCACAAACTAGAGCATTAATTACTTTGAAAGAGGAGCAAGAGACTATGAAACAAGACCAAGAAAACACAAGAACCTTTTAAGTAAGTTATATTTTTAACATGAGTTATTATTAATCCCAAGAAACTTTAAAATATGAGTTTTGAGAACATTATTAAAGCTAGAGCTCCATCCACATACCCACTCTTTTCTCCAAAAGATTTCCCTGCTGTGCAAGCTTGATTGCATGGATATATCCAAAGGAAGACTCGTACCCCAGCATTTCACAATAGATGAGTCTCACCATGCATTCTTTCATCAGTCTCTGAAATACCAAAAATAAATTATTAAGAATTTTAAAGTCAGCCATGTTCTATGCTCTTTTTCACTGCTCTAACCAAGTAGACGACTTTATCTGATAGAAACACGTGTGCATTCACATACATTTTCTAAGAATCAGGGTACTCACAATTTTTCCTTTGTTATGAACCTCTTCTGTGAGTCAATGTTAATTTCTAACTGTAAGAGCAGAACTCCCCATATACTACCCTTAAATATGTTATCAACAGTAGATTAATTATGACTAAAATAAAAAAATATTAATTATATGAAGTGGTAGGTGATCACACTGCTGATACAAATTATTCTTTACTGATCATTACACTGACCTAGGATGGGTTTTTACTATGCGTGATGTAAAACTTTATTTTTCCCTTCAAAAACTCTCACTCATGGGACTGAGGTATTCATTAACTAACTCAAACCAAAATATATCAAACTCCTGCAACTCAAGACACGTCCAACAGCACATACAACAAAACACAGCTTCTTATACAGCACAAATTCATCGTCAGAACAATGTCAGCCTACAAAGATTATTTGATGGAAGCAGTTCATCATCTTTTTTGTTTATATTAATTTCAGAAACTAGTGAATGACAGGCTTAGGGTGTCATATCACTGCAATTTGTTCACATTGAACAGAACCACAGTGTCCTCACTATTTGACCCACACTGCAAAACCACACACATTGGTATGTGACAATTAAATAACTATAATGCAGATAATCTGTACATTCCACCTGGCAATAGGAGTGCTTTTTTTCCACCTTTGGCCTGCTGTTCCCACAGCCAGCAACCACTAACATAAAGAACTTACAAGTGTTGTGGTGGGGGCAGAAACTGTTGCTTTCAAACTGGTTAGCTCCTGCTGGATTAGTTTTTCTTCTTCCTAGAACAGATTAAACTTCGTATTTTCATCTCGCATAAATTCTGGAGGCAAAAACTTGAAGCAGAAGCCGAAGACAACACCAGCATATTTCTAATTTACGGCAGTACCACCGGGCTACCTGTTTCAAGCACAGAAGGCAATTTTTGCCTTCTTTAAGGATCTTTAAGGTCCCTTCCAACCTAAGCCACTCCGTGAATACGCATCGCAAGGGAGTTTATGGCCGGGTCCCGGGGCTGAAGAGAGGCCGGCGGCCGCTGCCGGGGCTGGGGCCCGCACCACAGCACGCCAGCGCCCCGCGGGACGGCGCCGGCCCCTCAGGAAGGGAAAGGAGAGGAGTAAGGCCCGGCCCCAACCCGTTGCGAAGCGGCGGGAGGAGCGGAAGGCCCGGCCCGGCCCGGCCCGCCCCGCAGTGCGGCCCGTACATGCTTGGAGGTGAGCGCCGTGATGCTCCGGATGAGACTCCCTAGCCGGGAGGTGACCGAAACTCTGGCAGGGCCGCCCCCGGCGCCCCCCGGCCCAACGCCCGGCTCCTGCTGCCCCAGCAGCCCGGGTAGGGCGCTCAGCGTTCGCTCCACCACGTCGCTCATGGCGGCTCCCGCCGCGGCCCCTTCCCCGCCGCCGCCCGGAAGGGAAGCGCCGGCCGCGTTGCGCACTTCCGGCACCGCCCCCGCCCTGCCCCGCTCGCGCCTGAGGGAGCCGGGGGGCACCGTAATGGCGGCGCACTTTGAGGGGCGGGCAGCGGTCTCGGGGGCGGCCCCGGCTGTGCGACAGGCGCTCCCCCAGCCCCCGGCCTCGCCTGCCCGCCGCTGCCCTCCTCTCAGAGCGTGCGGCTGAGCCGGGAGGTGGAGCTGAAGGACAGCGTTTAGAGCCGGTCAGCCCGGCGGGGGGTGACGCTGAGCCCTGCCCGGCCTCCGGGGGCAGCTGCCCGCGGTGCGGCGGCCGCAGGTAGCGTCCAGAAACGAGCAGGAGCCCCTCTGAAGGAGCGCTGCCTTGGAGAGGGGTGCGGGAGCCCCGAACCCCCTGCCCGGACGCTTTGGTTTTTTTGTCACTATCACAAAACAAAGGCATTTAAAGGTGGGTTAGAGAGCAGTGGCATAATTTGTAGACATTTACGGGAAGTATTATTCTTAAAGCGTGAGTGGAAACATCTAGAGAGCGGCCTTGGCTGAGAGGCTCCCTGCAGAGCCGTTCCTGAGGTGGTCCCCGGGCTTGGCTGCTTGGAAAGGTTTTCAATGTGTAGCTGCTGGAGCTATCTCTGCGTTCATTGCCATTGCGAGTCGCAGAATGGTTTGAGTTGGAAGGGACCTTAAAGACCATCTCGTTCCAACCCCCCTGCCATGGGCAGGGACGCCTCCCAGTAGTCCAGGTTGCTGAAAGCTCCATCCAGCCTGGCCTTGAACACCTCCAAGGATGAGGCAGCCACAGTTTCTCTGGGCAACCTGTGTCAGTGTCTCACCACCCTTACAGTAAAGAATGTTTTCCTAATATCTAATCTAGATATTAGACCTTGTGGCTGGGATGGAATTGGGCATTCCCCAGCAAAACAATGAAATGAACATGTCAAAGAAGGCTGCCAGATGACTTCCACAGATACCTCATACCACAAGTGAAAAAGTGCATCTAACCTAGTCACGTTTACCTGATCCATTAGGATATACCTTTCCAAACTTGTGCAATGAAATCTTCGGCCAATTGCAACAAGATACATTCAGATAGTCTTTAATGTATTTTTTAAACAGAATTGTTTTTCTCTCACTGTTTTTTCTGTTGTCAAGAAAAAAGCGTAGTGCCACTTAAATATGAGTCAATTGTCTCGCAAAAGACATCATACTATATTAATACTGTATCTATCCAGTTTTGAATGCTTAATTCCATTTCATAAGCCCACATACGCCTTTTTCAATTACACATATTTTTCTAAAACAAAATTATTTGACATTTTCTGGTTTGTATTTCAGTTTAAAGGTGATTTTTTTTTTTCTAGAAAGGGTGGGGAAGAAACTGAATTAATCAGCTTGTGTGTTTCCAAAGGAAAAGTATCCCCCCATCTCCAACATATGTCTGGTCAGAAAAATCATGGTGAATATCCAAGCTGTAAATTGATATTTAAAAAAAAAAAAAAGCCAATTAGGAACAAACTGAGGTCAGTATTTTTAAAAGTATTAAAAGTTGTAATTTCCTTGAAACTAAGTTGGAAGATTTGGACTGTATTTTTAAAGTTCATTTTAAGAAATTAATTGGTTAAGAAAAATCTCATTTAAGAGTTGCTCATGTAAAGCCATATTATGTTGCAAAAGGTAAAAACCTTGTAAGCTTTGCAGACCAAAAATTGTAAGTTCAATAAGCATAGGAAAAGCTGTTGGTAGAGATAATGGATCTGGAACAAATGATCAAATCTCAATTTTTTTTCCCTATTTTTATAGACTCTAGGGTCTTAAGTCCTTCTCTTTGCCTTAAGTAGTGTACTGATAAATGCTGTATGTAAAATGACTTGTAGAGTACAAACCCTCAGGCTCACACATTAATTTCTCATACTGTTGATGATTGCATTGAAATGGAGAGGACTATTCATAGTGCACACATATGTGCAAGATACATGACTTATGGTCAGATGATTGTAGATACATTTAATGCCTTGCATAAAGATCACGAGAAACTTTTCCAATTATTTTTTTTTCCTTTTAAGCATGAGAGTATTAAGTATATCAGTTAGCATAATATAAGATAAAGTAGAAAAAGCAAATCCAGAAAAGTAAGAAATGTCTACCAAGTAGGCATAAACTTGGCAAGGGGCATTGTTGGGTTGCTTGGCTTTTTTTTCTGCTTCATCTGCCTTCTGTTTTCATCAGCTAGATGAAAAACCTTGAAGTGTGGTTATACAACAACTGTAAAAATAGCACTGAAAGGCTGCATTTCAGTTATTTCCCTAGGCTCCGTATCAACCGCACTCACCACAATAAAAAACATTATAATTGCCATTCCTGTAAGTTCTCCTTGGCATCTGATAGGCAAGTGGTGTTCTTTCTGGCTCATGAATCATCACTGGAAATAAATAGCTCTAGAATAGAAAGTGGGTTGCTTGTGGGTGAGCCAAAATAGAATCCAAAATAGAAGAGCTTATGCTCTTCACCGTATTGTCTCTGCACTGGGAAGAGGAGTGTGTAGTAGTAGATGATGTAAATTATGCCAAATGAAAACAGAGCTGTACTGAGAAACAAAGGCAGCACTTTTACCCAGTCATTTTCTTACGATGATTAAACATATTTTGTCGTAATTAGCAGAGATTATGTATTATCTGTCACGTGTCATCCAAGCTCACCAGTGCACTAGCAAGGGGTACTGGGCCAAATGTGCAAAACCAGAGCGTGGCAGTGCAGGTGTGCTCTGTGCTTGCCAGTTACAGCACGTGTCTGGGAGCACGTTGTGATGTCTCCATGAACAGGGAAAGGGGTTATGTCTGAAGTTTTAGGTTTGGCTTTCCTGGCAGGGTTGGTTTTTTTTTGCTTGCAGTTTTAAGAACTAGAGTGGCTACTGCAGCCATACTGTCTTTTGATGATGGCAGGCTGTGAGTTCTTTTCTCTCCGTGCTATCATTCTGAGCCCCTACAGAGTCCTTGTGTGTCATTTCTTGTTACAGAGGCTTGGCAAAGCAGGAGGTGATTCAGCACTAAGGAAATAACAAACCATATAGAATCGGGAAATTATATAGAAAAGAATTAACAGAAATAGAAACATTTATCCCATAAACAAAAGCATATAGTGTAAAATAAACACATTTGAATACAATTGCACATATCATTATATACAAACCCCCATATTTTAGACAGAACTAGGTGTGTTTTTAATCAGCAACTTCTTTCCACTATTGTCACCAGAGAGTTCCTTTTCTGATCTCACTGCTTTTCAGCTATCTTGATTTCAGCATGTTTAAAATACGTTTACTTTTGTATTTTATGGTGACTTCTGTCTGCATGACTAAATACGTGGAGTCCACTTTTACAATGCATTGCAGGAAATTCAAGTAGTATAAAAGAATCAGGAAGGGTAAATTGAGGGAAAGTAGACATTTTTTGAGCATTGAGAACATTAGATAGGCAATGAAGTGTTGAATGAATACAAAACTGGGATAGAATATGAAGCCACATTGAAGTAAGAGTTGATAGTTTCATTTTTCTGTATCAGAAATATTCTGTAGTTTTGAGATTTGTGTTGGTGTGTGTGTATATGTGCTAAAGATGGCAAGGGTTAATCTACACTTTCTTGTGGAAGCACTTCTGTGCTTCTAAACTGAGGGAAGGTTGTGTTTAGTATAATAATTTTTCTTGTAGGTTACCAGACAATGTTTAAATGAGGCTATTTTGTTCTTATATACAACTATGCTCAAAAGGTTTTTATCCAAAATATCCTATAATTCCTAACGCTGATACAGCTCCAAGAATGGGAGCGCGGCTCTAGGTGGGGATTCTGGGGTTATCAGTGTATTTCTGAAAGTTATTTTCATTGCTCTGGATCTGTGGATCAGAATCATTTACGGAAATGAGTCTGATGTAAACTATAGCATCAAATGTTATCTCATTTTCATCTAATTGATATGGAAAGTCTTAAGTATTAAATAAAGTGGTTGCTTGGGGGGGGGGGGGATTGTAAATTTTTTTAGTGCTTGTGGTCCAATTAATTATCATTGTTCTACTTTTTTGTGTTCTTCCCAGCTTATACTATAATAATTATAGTTATGCATTGATGAGAGACTGAACAGTTCCACTGTGTTCTGGTTTTCAGTTGTAAAAGCACTGACTGATCCTTTCCGTTTCTTCAAATAAAGTCTTTAGCTTTTTTTTTTTTTAGCAGTTAGCAAGATTTCTAATGTTAAAGGTTTTCAGCGGACCTCTACATGTATGCATTTATGTCTACAAAATTATGAGGTCTATTTTGAAGAAAAAGAACTGTGATTTGTCTCCCGTTTTGGAAGCAGTTCCTATGGTTCTGCAAAGACCTACCGCTGCGATCCTTTGTTCTGCTGTAAAACGGTGAAAATGTCTTCCCCCGATCCCCAGGGATTTGTTGCTGTTCTGTGCTTGCAAGGGCTAAATTTTAATTCATGAAAATGCACGGAAGTAGCTTACGTACTTAATGTCACTTGTGCTGCTGCCTTTTCAAAATTTTTATTTAATTCAAATTTTTAAAAGAGCAAGATGCGCTATAATTAAACTTTTGATGTCCTCTCTTCGTAGTTAAAAAGCATCACCGATGACTGTGCCCTCATTGTGTAATTCAGCCCCGTGAAAAGAGCTTACGTAGATATAAATGATTCATGGGCCTCCTCTGCAGGCCCGGATTTCTCTTTTACGGCTCAAAAAGCGTGTGCGGCCCAGCCTTGCTGAGCTGACCCCAAACGCAAGGCTCCCCCTGGATGTGCTGGCGGGGGTCGCCGAGCCGCTGGGATTTTCCCGCAGCCTGTTCCCGGCCTTTGCCTGCGCTGCTCAAAGCCGGGCGGCGGCAGCGCTCCTTCTCCCCCGGGAGCGGGAGGGAAGGGGCTGCGGCTGCCGGGAACCGCGGGAGCGGAGCGGGGCGCGCATGCTCCGCCGGCCGCGGCCCTCCCCCGTCTCCTCCCCCTATGCCCGGGGCTGGCGGCGGGGGCGGCCTCCACCATTTCCGCGGCCGCGGGGAGCAGGGACCGAGCGGTTTATCCGAGCGCCGTCGCCGGCTCCGCTCAGCTGCTTCAGCACCGCGCCGTTGGACAGCGCCCGCCGGGCGGCGGCCGCGCGGTGCTCGAGGCCGCGGGCGCGGAAGGGCGCGCAGGGCAGGGGCCCCCGCGGGCAGGAGCCCCCGTCCCTGGTCAGGCTCGCCATCCGGCGAGGTGGCCGGGCAGCGGCAGGATGTTCCTCAAGCTGGCGGTCGTGGTGCAGGTGCTGTCGTTGCTGGCAAGCCAGGGGCATGGCTTCCCCAAACCAGCGGGCAAAGGTAAGATCCTTCCTTAATACGAATTTTCTCCATTTTCTCCGAGCTGGGGAAAGTTTGGCAGGGTATAGAGAGAGGAAAGCAAAAACTTTCCTTCCACTTGGCAAAAAGCAGTTAGATTCGAAAGAAACAATATTCCTGGTGCAAGATGCTCAATCACTGAAGTTGCAATCTAACAATAAAGAGGATAGGTGCTGGTAGAGGGAAAAGCTCTGAATTTTTTCAATTCAGAAAATTCAATTCAAGTCTTTTCCAAGCAATGCTTTCATCTGTTCTGCAGCAGTTTCCGTACAAGTCTCTCTCTCTCACTCCCTGTATCCCCTGGTATTCTAGATGTAAGAGATTTTTAATCTCTTGGTTGTGCCAATCCGATTATTGCTATTTTAGTCAATCTCCTACAGCATTTTTTTCCTCAGTTTGTTTATGAGTTTTCCCATCAGAAAGGGGTTACTGAGTCTATATCTGTATTTCTATTACATCTTTTACGGAACCTCTCCCTCTGTCTCAAACAGTCTTCCTTTGTTTAAATGAGTTTTTAATTGTATTCTCATTCTTCTAGGAACACTGAATTTTTTCACAAGTACTAGCAGTTGGCAACATATTTAAGACACCACATTTTATGGGAGAAAACTATAAATTAAGAGAAAATGTGCTTTCTCTTTGTAGTTGCAAACATCATGTAACTGAGTATATATGTTATTTGTTTATTCTAGATAAAGGTATACACAACAGACAATTAAGTGTAGAAAGACCTTTGGAGGAACAGGTAAGTGAAAAACTGCTTTTAGTTTTGTTATTTTCATAATATTTTGAGCCTTCAGGTACTAGATCCGTGAATTTCCTAATGGCTTAACAAATTAGTTAAAAATAGGTTTGTCAGTAAAATAAATATTGATGAGATTGGATACAAATTAGATTTTCAATAGTTTTTAAGAACTAGTGTATAGAGTTTTACTGTCCAGCATTCCAAAAGCATGTCATTAGCTCCAGCAGCTCACAGGTGTGAGACTCCTTTGTATTGACATCCTACATAGGGGAATATAGGGGGAGCTTGGATTAAAGAAGGAAAATGTAACTCACACTTATCTTAAAGTGGAAAGTCTATTGCAGCTTCTCGTAATGTCTGATTCTGATCAGAGGATGCGGTGGTACCGACAAAAAGTGCCAAGCTCTTAATCATGTTCTATTTATTAAGGCAAACTTCTTGCTAAGAGTGAAGATCAGACGTTAAGGCTTCTGCTGATATTGATAAATCTAAGAGATCTCACACCTTAGTGTATTTATTCCTTCTGCTTGTTTGTTGGTTTGTTTGTTTGTTTGTTTGTTTGTTTTATTTTTATATATCAGATTGCTGAAGCTGAGGCAGACAAGAATAGGAAAATAGTTCCCACAGGTAAAACATCTTTCCTGGCTTTATAACGATACTCATAATGGTATTCAAAGAGGTGTAAGATTTTATGCAATGTGTGCATTGATGTTTTTTCCAGAAAATAAGCCAGAGTTCAGGAATTATTCCTTTGTTGATGACCTGAACCTGCTAAAATCAGTAGCAGGAAGAGAGAGGAATGAAAAGGAGAGGGAGTCAATTAGAAGCTCTTTGTATGAACACCAACTGGCCATTGATGATGCAGACTCCACCAAGAACCGCAGGCTTGTGGATGACTATGACTCCACTAAAAGTGGACTGGATTATAAATTCCAAGGTATTCTATAATCATCTTTCAGTGAATTTTAGATTAGACTTCTCTTGCAAACTGACTGTAATCATGAATGTTGTACTCACCACTAAACACAAACTCTGTTTGTTACTGGAGTGTGATTTCAATCATTTTGAGTTGGAGAACCTTGTCATATTAGAATTAGGTTTTGAAAGCCAATGCAGAAGAATTGCTTTCAATTTTCACAGTCTTCTTCCATGGAGGAATATCCAACTGTGTAATTTGCATTATGTTTTTTTGCAATTTAGATTTGATGGAAGGAAAATGGAAAATTTTTTTAAAGGAAAATATATTTATTCTGGTTTGAAAGGAAGAAGTACTTTGAGCGAAATCACATATATTTTGTCTAAATGTTAAATGCAGTGTTAGATAATTCTCCTCATCACAAAGCTAAAAGAAGTTACTGAAGGCCAAAGAATACTTGCCTTTCCTACAGGAATAGTTAATTGACTTGTAGTTTAAGTGAGTCCTCTGAGAGTTGTGAGCAGCATTTAGTCCAGGGTATTTTTAATTATATCAAAGTATGCTGATCGCAGACCAAAGCTTACTCATCATATTCACTTTCCCATTGGTTTTGATATCATTTGTCATAAGTAATGATTACATAATTAAAACTTCATTTGCTGAAATCCAAACAAGAAGATAGTATGCTGTTTGTCATGATCTGTTTTGGTCTAAGTGGCCATGCAATTAAAGTAGGTACCAGGAAGATGCATGTAAGTGGATATGTGAGCAGTGTTCTCTTGTTCTTACAAATTTTTCTGTAAACAAAAGAGCCAGTAGGAAAACTATTTTTCAGATGTGGAAAATGGGCATGAAGGGAAGTTTTCATTGGGACTGATGTAATGGATTTCAAAGTGTGTATCAAACTATATTCCTAATGTGTATAAAAAGTGCAGCTTTGTTCTGAAAAGATGTAGGCAGATATTTCTTACAAGATGTCTAATCCAAATGAGTTAGGACAGTCAGCACACAGTTAAACTGTAATCCTTTCAGATGATCCAGATGGCCTCCATCAATTAGATGGCACTCCTCTGACTGCTGAAGACATTGTTCAGAAAATTGCTGCAAGAATTTATGAGGAAAATGATAGAGGAGTGTTTGACAAGATCGTTTCAAAACTTCTAAATCTGGGACTAGTAAGTATCTTGTTAATACTTCATTTAGCTGTTTTGTGGGTTATTTTGTTAGCTCTTTTAAAAACAATTTGGGTGAACACTGTGTCCAGCTAATAGTGCTGATTTGAGTGAAAATGCATGGGATTCAAGCTCTAGGCAAGCTTCTTGACTCATCTGAGCACATTGGGTTAGTTCTGCAGTAACGTTGTTGTTCCTGTGAAGGCTTTGCAGCAAAATAGACCAAACTGCAGAATATTTCTGTCATCAAGAAAACATTCACTGATTGTACTCCTGTCATGTTTGCCCTCCTTTTTCCTTTAGTTTCTTTTCTGATTTTTATTGAGTTCTTTCGTATTATCAGTTTCTTTTGGATGTTTATGGAGAAAGGTCTGAGCTTATTCCTATCCACCTACTAATTATTGTCATCAGCAGACACATAGTGATGCTGGTTAGTTGAGGATACATTTCCCATTGTTACTAAATTTTAGCAAGACTGGGGTTGCCTCTGACCTCTGGATGTCTCAATGGTTTTATACATTGCAATAAGGGGCCCTTATATTTTAAAATACCTAGCTTATCTTCTATGCACTAGGTTTTGCAATTAGCTATTGAGTGCTGAATCCCGCTGATTACAAAGGGAGCTGTGGGGCAGTGGCATGGTAGAGTTCTCATTCAAGTGACAGCTGTTACAACACAAAGAGAAAACATTTTGATGATGCTGTAGAAAGCTGTTTGCTTTTTCCCTTTCTGTGTTGCTGTATTGTGTTGTAGTTATTCAATTGTACATAGGGATGTTGCAGAACATATGTATTTATACGTGCACATGCACATATACACACATACAGGCATACTGCACTTGCAGCTCCATCTTTCAAGCTGAACTCCATTGTGTTAAGACTCATATGGGTTTGTTTTCCTGTTGGAGGATATATGTGTGGGTGGATGTTTTTTATGTAAATGCATATATTTGATGTGGGTTTCTATGTGTGTATATATACATTTATATAAATATATATATATGTTTATATGTATACATATCTATATCATGTCTATATGTATACACACACACATCAGTGAAGGTATTACACCTACTCTGACTGTGCCCAACTCTGAAGCAAACATATTTGAAGCAACCTATTTACAAAGCTCAGGTTTCATATTGACATTTAATCTCAGAAAACCATGATATTCTATAAGGACTCTGCACCGATATTTTAACAGATCACGGAGAGTCAGGCCTATACCCTGGAAGATGAAGTGGCAGAGGTTTTACAACAGCTAATTGCAAATGAAGCAAAGGATCGTGCGAAGGAGTCTGAAGATTTTGATTACCCTCCAAGCAGAGCAGACAGTGATACAAGAGAAAAGCAACAGGAAAGAATGGTAATTTCTTAGCTAATCATTTTGACTCACCAAATGGTACAAGTAGACCATTACACTGCTATTCTTTAGGGAATAATTAGCTCAAACTGGAAAGTAAAGGTATTATTAAAGAAATTCCATCAGATAGATAGAAAAATGAATTGTGAGTTACTTCAAGGTTTAAGCCAGACCCTAAATTGAAACAACTTTGAAAAAATAGTATGATCTGCACTTTGTAATTAGGAAAACGTTGGCATAAGATTATGATGCTGTTTTTTATTAACTATCACCAGAAGCAATGTGCTTATGGGTATTTTTTTTCAATGTCTTTTGTGGAGACACCAAGCAAAGCTGATCAGGATAGTTTAATTAATGGAGAAATTGATGATACACTGGATAACACATGGTCATCATCTAATGTCTTGGAAAGAAGAAATGAGCTGCCTTCTGAAGATAATTTTGAAGACCTCCAATATTTTCCAAACTTTTACGCACTATTAAAAAGTCTTAATTCAGGTAAGCTTGTTGTGTGTTTACAGGACAAAAACATAGAAAATTAAGATTCCCTTTGTTTTCTCCTAATCCTTTCCCTTCCCCACAGCTTCCCTAGTTGCAGAAGACCGTGTGGTTTAAAAATGTTCTCTAAGATGCATAGCAGAAACTGATTAGTGAGTATGGCAAAACATCAAACGGAACAGCATTCAGAACTGCAAACTGTGTGACCTAGGTAGCCTTTCCCTTGTGCTATATGATTCAGGAATCCTGATTTCTTTTCATTCCTGTAAGGGCATTATGAAAAACAGGCAAACTGTTTTCTTCAGAGATCTTTCCATTAACATCTGTGTCTTCTAAGCCAACAAGAGATGTGAGTAAGCCACAGTAGAATCCTCACAGTGATGGTACCAGTAAATGAGTCTAAGCCTTTCACAAACCACAGCTTTGTTGTTTATTGCAATGAAAGCTCTGCACGTCTCTTCCTATTCCGGTGCTAGACATCATTGCCTTCCAGTCATTGCAGGCAAGATTGTGGCACCTCGCCACAGCTCCTTTGTCAGCACACTCTACCACACACCCACTCTCCCTCTGTGCAGCCAGCATGTCTTCTGTTCCCTCCAGCACAGTCAGCAACAATTTATTCTGTACATTCCTTGTCCTGCAGTAGCTTCAAACTTTCCCCATAAACACCAGAGTGGAGAACTAGAATGAAAAACATCAGGGCATATTTTGCTCCAGTCTACTCTACAAACCTCATATTCTTCTTCTTGTTCTTTCCATTTTCATGCAGTAGTTTTGCATGCTAGTTCTTCTCCTTTTTCTTCTCAGAAAGCAGGAAGGCATGTTGGTTTTCACAGGTTATCAAGCAAGTAGAATCAGGTCCCACTGGCTGTACATCTCTGCCTTGTCCCCTGCTTTATGTTGTTCACCTGCTGGCTTGTATCAAGCTGGAGGAGAGGGGATTCAATTGCATCCTATAGATGTGTGTTGAATTGCAGGCAGCAATAAAAAAACCCTGTCCATCAGCTCTCCAAAGGGGCTAGCCCTCTGCCAAGGCTAGGATTATGTTTTTGACTCTCCCTGTCTGACACTGCCCCTGGCTCTCTTGGGTCCTTCAGTGACAACCTGGGGTGCAGAAAGAGATTGAGTAACTGTGTGATGGGGGAGTTTCATGCTGCTAATGCAGAAATAGCAGTAATATTGTTCAGCAGATAACCGCAGTAGAAAAAAAAAGCTAAGAAGCAATGGTTGACAAGATGGTCAGAGAAATGCATGAGCAAGAAAGATGGATTTTTATAATGAAAAATCATTGTTTGTATCCTATTCTGCCAACCATGTGAGATTGTTTTCCTAGTACCTGAGTCATGGTCTTGTGCACAGTAACAATCATCTCATTAGAGACACTTTAGATTTTTGTCATTGAACCTATGGATCTTGTTGGAGAAAGGTTCTCTGAGCTATCTTCCTCCTACAGAGCCAGACTGGTCTACTAAGTAGTTCACAGACAAATAAAAGAAAAAGACAGAGACTGTGTGTATGCCTGTATCTGCCCTCTGACCAGCAGTTTTGAACTCTGTCAAGTCACTTCATCCGAGTGTATTCAGTGTTCTTATACATAAAATGGAATTAATACCTTTTACCTTCAAGACAAAAAGCTATAAAGATGAACCAAAGCCTGAAATTTTAAAGTATATTCAGGTGCAATTTGCAGGAGCAGTTTAAAAGGAAACATACATAGGAGTTCCCTGCTAATTCAGCACAACATTTTCTTTTTAGTGACTAGGTCATTTTTTATGCATGAAATTTCTGCAGAGCTTGCAGAACTGAGTTTTCCAAGTTGCCTGAAGTCTTTGACTCGTTTTGCTTTATCCCCTCACACAGAGACAGAGGCAAAAGAAAAAGAGACCTTGATAACTATCATGAAAACCCTGATTGATTTTGTGAAGATGATGGTTAAATATGGAACAATCACACCAGAAGAAGGAGTTTCCTATCTGGGTGAGAGTGCACACTTTATACAACAGTGTTATTAATGCTATGTTCTTACTCTACCAACATCATAATTATATTGTCATCTTCCTTGCTCTTAGGAGTCCTGTTTCAGACTTGTTCATTCAAAATGTTAAAGCTGTACTTCTAAATGATTGATCAGTCATCATAGCAGTGTTGAATTCCATACTGGTTTAATATATCCATTTAATGAAGGAAAGGTTATGTATGTATATGTAGATGTAGATTATATTTAGAGGATTATTCCACTTTCACACCTGTGAAGTGCACCTGATTTCAATGGCTTTATGTCAGGGGAAGGTTTTGCTCACATATATTGAGGTGGATTAGGTACCTCCATTTTCCAGAAAGAATCCAGCCTTTCAGCACCTTTAATCTGTTATCTGTAAGTAGCTAGAGTAGGCAAGACCTAATGCTACGGTTTTCTACCAAGTAAAATTCCTTCCATCTATGGAAAATGTTACATCTCGGCACAGGAGTAGTTCTTGAAGCAGCTTTCCTGGATCCATTTTAGAGCCTGTGGCTATGAAGATTTTGTAAAATTGTTAAAATTTCCTCAAGAAGGATTTTGGAACAGCCTGGTCTTGGTTTTTTTGTTTTGTTTTGTTTTCTCACTCACCTCTCCTGGCTTTTAGAAACATTTTTATATTAACTGTTGATAGCCTTTCTAGTTAAACAAGCAGATCTACAGAAGAAGGGTTTATCTGCATTAGCTTTACACCACCCTTTCATTTTTCTGAGGTGTTCCTTGTCTGGGGTAGCTTGAAAAGTTTTTATTTACATCAGAGCAATTTCTCAGCACAATAAATCAGCCTGTCACAGGACTGGCAATGATCTTTCATGACTTCTCCTGGTTTGTTTGATACAATCCATTGCAGATACATGATTGATTAATGCAACTGGAACTGTACAGATCAATTATCAATTACTTGGCTACAGAAAGTCCAGTGGATCATGATTCATATTCAGTGCATGATTGCACCTCTTCTCCAAAGAATTCATTATATCTCTGACCAAGATTGCCCCTTTATTTTCCATGAGAAGTCCTTGAATTTTGGAATATTTGGACAATTTATGCTGCAATTTAGCTCTTTATTTCTCTGGCTGCCTGCACATTTAAAGAAAGATGCACTTAAAGAAGTGTTTGATTACAAACACAGTGGTTTCAGTGTCACTCTACAAATAAAGATAATATGGCTTGAGCAGATATTGCCCTCACTGATAGTGTTGTGCCAGAATTTAATAGGCATCCCTGACGCAAGACCACTCAGATAATGGAAATACACTAGGGATGCATTTTTCCTGCTAAAATTTAGGACAGTTGTTCATGTTGGCTTTACTTGGAGTAAGTAAGTACTGTAACCCTGGAAACAAATTGTCATGATGACATAGTACAGAGGGCAGGGATTAGGTTAAGAATTTCAGAGGTCTGATTTAGTCTGGATTTAAAGTAAGACTATCAGACTATCAACTGATGTATCGAGACTCTGCCTTGCAAACGAGTGATTAATGCAGAGATGGATTTTGTACTCCATCAAAGCAACTTACTATAGTGGAAAAAGCTTTCTCATAGGTTTCAAGTTGCTTCTGTGGTATTCTTTTTTTAGACTTGCTTTTGGGAAATTACTTTAAAGCTGACCTTCATTTATTGAGAAAATATTCTCAGATATTCAAGGACACCAAGCACAAGAGAATCTTAGCTTCTTGCAGTATCCATAAGCATGGCACCAATTTTATTGCCACCCTTATTTAACTAAAATTTATGGCATAATATTCCCAGTAATACTTGAATAGATACTATGTTTGGGTTAGGGGATTGATGCCATGCTGTGTTTATTTAAAGCAGGTAAAGGCATTAGTATGAATTCTTCAGAAAGAAGACAAAATTTTTAAAAATTGGCACTTTCTAGTTGTTCCCTCAGTCCAAAATCAGTGAGCAGATCTCATGCTAGTTGGTGGAAAATACCTGTTGGGTCTTTGCAGATGGATTATATATTTTCTCTGTTTTATTACAGTAGGAAACTGCCTAAATTACTTTTCCCCACTCTGTGGCTGAAGCCATGTGTAAGCTATGTCCCTGAATTATACATTCAAAATAATAGATCATTTACTGAATCAAGTCACAAGCTTTTGTGCCTCTCACACGGACATAGAGACAGTGAATTTGAATACATATTCCAGTAACAGCTGGTTTGGGATTTTCAAACCACAGCATTATGTCATCATCATTGTATCCTACTCTAGGGGAAAGTGTCTTGGTGCTGCAGTGAATGATGGTATAAGGTTTAGCTTTAAGTTACGAAGGATCTCGCAGCAGTGTGCTGCAAGAAAAGCACACGTGCACATGTACAAACACAAGGAAGAGGAAGTTCATGTTTTAATACACATATTCAGTATTATGTAATAAATATTTAAAAGCTTTCCACATACTAAATATAATCTGTAACACAGAACCCAGAAAGCCAAAACAAATGTATTCATGTATATGATAGAGGAGAAAAAGTACTGTCTACCCTTTACAGTATGTATTCAGAAAGTGTAGCTCTGGAATCATTAAAGGGAGGCTGTAGCAAACTGATGTAAAAATGTGCATCATATTTGGTAATTGCTCTGCTGGTGGCAAAATGCCACTATCTCAATCACTCTTTACTTTCTTCACCATGAAGGCTGTTATTTTGATATAGTGGGAACAGATTCTGTGGAGTGAAAGCCTGTTCCAAGGCTTTCAGAAATCTCTCTAGAAAGCCTGTCTGCCCTCTGAAGGTTGAAAGCTACTTTAAAATCATTTTTGCAATTAAAAGAATGGATAAACATTGTTGGTACAGAAAGCATAAGGTGATCAATCATAAGACACAGGACCATAGTTACAGAGATGACTTGTGAATTAACTGTGGTATCCACTTAGATACTTAGTTCGTATCCAACTGTGGTGTCAACTTACCCACAGCTGGGTTGGTTGTCAGCATCCAGCAAATGCTGCCCAAACAGCTGAACTCTCCTTGTTTGCCCCAACCTGCTTGGGGCCCCAACAGGCTTTATCACCAAATGGGCTGAGCATTGGGAGGGAATTTAGGACAGTTGTTGAAACAATGATTGCTCTTGGTGAGGGTGCAGTGACTGAGTGGAAGGAAAGAGTTGGAATCCCTCCACATAATGACCAGCAGAAAGCAGCAAAAAGCTCTCAGAGAAGTTATAACTGATTCAGCATAAAATATTTCATTATTCATGGCATGCATATTGTTTCTGTTGCATAAATAGCTGATACTGAATTTTCCATGCAGAACTGAAAGGACTGTATCCCTCACGGTCCTGAGTGCTTCAAGGGAAAAAAGTGGTGTTCGAGACAATAGTAAAATTCACTTTGATTTCAGCAGAACAGGAAAAGGAATGCATTGCATAGATACTTGCACTGTTTAAATATTAGGTTGTGAATAATATCTCACTTCCCTTCATTTTCTTTCTGTCTGTTGAGTAATGTCATGGTGGAGATTCACTCTGATGGCTTTTATGTCAGAGCCATCTATCACAAACCAGATAAATGTTAAGGAGAAGCTTCATATAGAATAGCTTCCTCTACAAAACACAAAGAAGAGGAATTTTGTGTGTGCTGAGTGACTTTTCCTGCATATGCCAGGCTACCTAGCTAATTTAAAAATTAAAGCATATCAGTCCACTACTATCCCGGTGAAAGCTCTATTTATAGTATTTATGTAAAGTGAACTATAGGTTTGTAATATAATTATTTTAGTAATATTGTTGACAGCTTAGAAGCAAGAAAAATGATTTCTGCCAGTTTGTTCATATACATTCATAAATCATCTCCCACTAATAAGACCAAAATAATGAGTGATTTTAAGAACCATTATAGGAAACATTCATAATTAGAACCTAGTGGAACATAACAATAAACCTTTCAGAAATGATAGACAGATTTTTAAGTCACCAGTGTATATGTATGAATTCTTTTTACACAGTACATTAATTATATTCTCCTGATGTACATTGCTTACAAGAGTAGATTTGTAGCAAATTTATCCATTGTCACCCCAACCAAATGAAAGTTGTGTTATCCAATGAACTATTACATTAGAAATGTATGTGCACATTGTACTCTTCTGTGGAGTTCTCATTTATTGACAAGTACATGTAGCACAAACCTTTGCCAATTATGTTTCCCAGATACATAGAAGCCTCACTGTGAGACTGCATATAATGCGTATTTTCTCAAATCTTATGATTGAGATTGGTCATTTTGTTTCTAAATTAGGGTTTCTGTATCTTCCACAACTGAAGAATTCTGGGGAAGAGAAAGAGGCAAAGGAGTGGGAATAAAATTAAGTTTAAGCCCTCTGTAGCTTTGTCCTTTCTGAGGGGGATCCCCCTTTTCACCTTCTTGTAGGAGAACATTTAGCTTACTGGAGCCATAGTATATAACACACAACCCACAGCAGACTGGTTGGGGAGCAAATCGCCTTTAATTAGGAGGGAAAGTAGAGAAATTGCTCCACCTCATCAGTATGCAGTGTTTGAGTCACAGGTGCCTCCCTCCATAGACCAAACCAAAGCCACCTCTCACACCGCCCCGCTTTGGCTCTGACTCACTGTCAGAATCCACACTCTCCCCCGTGACTGAGTAGGAGACTGTGTTGGTTAGGAATGGGCATGGACAGATGTCTCTGTTTACCTCTTCTACCCCCTCATCATTTGTTCTCCATGGCCAACGGGAAAGAAGATCAAACTGCAGGACGCACTGCCAGAGGAGAGATGGATGGTTCGTTGGGGGGCTCTTGCCCCTATACTCACGCTCGTTGGCTTGCTCCTTTTCTAAACTTACTGTAGGGATTTTGTTCTGCTATAATACTCTCTTTTAGACAGACTAAGGCTGCATGAAAAAAAATAAATCAGGGGAAATAGAAGAGGCAGAAAGTCCTCTATGTTGATTTTTAACATGAGCCTGCCTCTCCATGCTGAGGAATATGGAATAGCTGTTCTGCCTCTCACATTCGCACTTGGTACCCTCCACAGCTCCACTTGTGATGAAGACAAAGCTCTTTGGTTTCCCTGGCATAGGCCAGCTCATAGTAGAAACAATCTGGCCTCTACCTGGGGGAGGAGGACTCGTTTGAATATTGTGACTAATCCCTGAAGTTCTCATCAGCACAGATGCTGCAGGCCAAAGGTCCGATCCTGATATTGTTTAGTTAGGCAAGAACGGGTGCAGAGCCAAAGAGTGTGAGGCAAAGAGCAGATCACAGCACAGGCTGGCATTATTTTTCCTCTACTTGCTGTCTCCAGAAGCAGATGCTCCCTGGTGCAGACTGTGTGATTTCAAAGGGGTGAGGGAAGGTGCCAGAGTGCTAAACCAACGCCAGAGGCTGCAAGTGGTATGTGGAGTGTCATGTAGACCTTTTGGCTTTTCCTTCATTTTGACCTGGGAGTTGAAGAGCACTGACAGTATTTCATACAGGGAACAGTTCATGCATAGTACCTTCTTTTTCTTTTTCAATGTCCTTTTTTTTCAAAGGGCTCTTTGTTGCTACTATAGGTTTTCTTCATAAGCATTAAAATCTATTTTCCCTATCTGAACTTCCCTTTGGTGATTTTCCTTGCTCAGTATTACTTTATCATATGACTGATGCATACAGCTGCCAGTGGGAGATATTTATTGAGGCAGCTTTGTTTTCTCTGCTATTTATTTTGTATCTGATGAACTAAGGTGACACAGATGTCAGTATATTGTACTGTTCTTAGGAAGATCAAGGACTGTCACATATCTGAAAAGTAGAAATCAGGGATGCCTGAGATGGGGACAGCAAAGGTCCCAGACAAGACTGGCATCTAGGAAGTATGTTGATTGCAGACCCCACTGCAACTTTATAGCTTGTCTTTCGTTAGCCTCATCCTTGCCTGTCCCATGCTACACACACATGAATGGGGTTTTTTCCCTCTGCTTAGATCTTATCTCCTATTTTCCCCCATTAAGATTCTTACTGCATAGAAAAAAAAAAGGGTAGGTATGGTGTGAAAAGTCTATAACAGCTAACCTCACAGTTGTTAAAAAACAGGACAACTACACAATACAGAAAAATGGGCATCACTGGGAGATGACAATACCTGTGATAGCATAGCATTTTCAGTATCCATAGGATCTAAGTTTTATCAGATACCTTTTTGGAAGAGGTCAACTAGTTCTAGTATTGCTAATTCTTTTACCACACACATGACTGTCAAATCATGTGTACAAGAACCAAAACGAATGTATTACAGTTCATTCCTTTGCTTATCACCATCTACTCTATAAATTTGCATCTATTTCTTACAAATATTGCCTCTTCTTCCTTTTCCCTTCACTGCCTCCTTTATGCTTTCCGAACAGGATACATTTAAGAAATCTCCATCTCCCCATAGTGTCTCTTTTGACAAGTTCATTACTTAGTTCCTGAAGATCTAGGTTTTGCATTCTACTAAATGGTTTGCATTTCTGAAGAAAGGAGGACAATTCTTTTATTTTTTCTCACTGTATTTAATAGCTGCATAAACCCCCTTACTTTCTGAATTCATTGTCTCTCTCTTGACAGCTGAGCACTGAGACCATAAGTTAGAATTTGAGATGATGATGTGGGTGTGGGATAAAGAGGGTGTCACTGAACTTTCAAAACTAAACTCCATCCCACTCCTGCAGTAGAGGCGGCTGTGTGCTGCTTCAGTCCCAAACTGTCATGTTTAAAAAGTGCATGCTATCAAAATACTTAAAATATGTGCACAGGCCATGTTGCAGCCTCAGGGTGGGAAAGCATTAGGAAAGGACTGCACTACACAGCTCTAGGAGACCTGGAGTAATGCAAAGGACGTGTCTGTAGAATACTGAGAGGATAAATCTGAGAAATAGTCCATGAAGTAGGGAATTTAATAAAGATAATACAGGAGACATAGTCAGAGCTTTGTTCACCTCAAAACACATCTATTTAATTGTGTTTTACTGTTTGAATTGCTTTTAATCTGATTGCCAAGCGATACTGCTGCTGTTTTATTTCAAATCACTCTGACCATCTTGCCTGTAATCCATTTACAAGTGATGCCGCTACCTGGAGTTTGTCACCTGCTCGTGGCAGCACTAGGCTGCAGACACACCATCATGACAAATCAGTCAAACTGGAAGATTCAAAAAGAAACTGCCAAGTCTTGACATGTAAGGAAAGAAACAGGACGTTTGCAAGGTTGAGACCCGTCTGTATAACCACAATGGAGAGATTTCTCTTGTTCAGTACAGTTTAAGCATTTTTGAGACATATGCATGACATGTATACGAGCTGACTAAAGGTCAAACTTGGCTTTTGGCTGCATTGGTGAAAATCCAGTGGATATTGACAGTTCTTGGAGCTGCACTCATGTAAACTAAAAAGAAGATTTGGCCAAGGTACGCTATTTCACACAGAATAGTCACAAGCAAATGCTGGGATGTCCTGAGTTTTGTCACAGATGGCAAGAAGGCTTACAAATTCTTAAGGATCATCTACTGCAGGAGACAGAAGAGCACTGGGAGAACTGTGCTTTTTTAAGGCCTGAAATATATGCATCTCATACGAGCAGTCATCAGCACAAAGCTTTCTGGCTGAAGCTGCTGTAGTGTATGGACTCATTAAGTAAACTCATTTTTTAGCTATCATTAAGATTGATTTCAGGTACCATGATCATCCCTTTTTCTTCTTTAATAAACACAGCCTTTCTATGCTGTATGAAAATAGAACAGAAAGCAGGTCTTTCTGCAGAAGTTTAATGACATGAAATCTCAGCTTCAGTCAATTTGATGAGGATAGAATGTGAAACTGCCTCCC
>BJBW01000287.1:0-91339 GCA_004320125.1 Scolopax mira | reverse complement strand
TATTATCTTCTTCCATGGATTTAAAGGATGTTATAGCAATGCATTCTCCCAGAGGAAAAATAAGCATTCTGCTTTTATGCAACTCAGATTTTTGAATGCCCAACTCAAAGGATGCCAGAATTTCAGGAGTGCTGGGAATTTGCATTTTCCGATGCAATTAATAGGGTCTATCAGTGTGTAGTACCTGTAGAAACCGGGCCTAGAACATTTTAGAGTGAATACCTACTCAAAATCGGCGCCCCCCTGCAGCATGAGTGCTGCAGCGAGTCAGCCCCGATCAAAAGCAAGTTAGAAAGTGAGTCAGGGCAGAAACCAGATCTTCTGACTCCTGGTGTCTGGCTCGAGTGATGAGATTATGCTGCTCAGCGGAAAGCCAGCTGCCAGAGGAGTGACCTGTTTTACCAACGTAGGTCACTTCCATTAGCTCAGTAGTTACTGTTCTGTTGTTTTAATTAGTGCCATTTCAAATAAGTGGCCATCTCTGTGGAAAGGTCAATACCTTTACGAACTTTTCCTCTGTAAAAAATTATGTTGCTAGGGAAACAATACCGGAAAGGTAATCAATTCTTGTTAGACTTCCAGATATGACATGCAGTTGCTTAGCTGCTGGCCAGGCACATCTCGGTTGGGAAGATGACTCACTCCATCAGTGTAACTCCGAGCAAACATTGTTCAGCCCTGGCCTAGCCACATACGGCAAGTACAAACATGTTTTGAAACAACACCAGCTGTTAAAGACAATTCTGAAGGGGAAAAAAGGGGCAATAAATCCTGTTCAAGGATAATTGGGATTCTTTGGTAATAATCTCTCTACAATATATATGTAGGTACACCAGATGATCCCCATAAACACGAACAGGCTCACATAGTTAACTCTTCTCTGTCACGGGGAAAATATGGCTGCTTATGAAATCCTGAGATTTATGTTGATGGGCCATCCAGCTAGCAAGAAAGCTTCAATATTTCTCCTGTAAAATGTAGGCCTTGTTAAAAGGCCTGTCATATAAACTTGTCCATAACTTTATTAACAAAATAAAGCTTTGAAAATGGAATATAGTTGTTACCACATTCAGTCTGGCTTTAGTGCCAGAGCTTGGATTATCAATGGTCAGCAGTGCTGTATTATACTTCATATAGAGATGTAGAAGTTTAATGCATATGGCTGGAAAACAATGAATGTTACAATGTTACAATGTATATATTGCCATTGACCTCAAATGAAATTGTTAGCCAAATCAAAAGACTCAGAGAAACTGTAGAATTCTTGATGGGATTTATAGAAGTAACTGAAAAATGGAGGAGTATAAATCCTATTGCCTATTGCACATGCTGTATATGGATATATGTACAACTCTTTTAACACTACAGTCTAGCAGCATAACAAAAACATTTTAAAAATAACACTATATTTTAAAATTATTTTTTTCTTTAATAATACTATCAATATGCAGGCATTTAAATCTAAAGGTGTCTAAGTAGGTTATAAATCTGTCTTGTGGTAGAGTCTTTTTGTTTTCCGTTAATACAACTTACTGCAGCAGTGCCTAAATGCAGACACTTTTAAGACAGAACATGAGAGGTGCTTATGAATCAATGCACTTATATACATGTGGTATTTTGAACATTTAGATGCTCCTATTTGTTTTTAAATAGTATGTTTACACTTAAAAATAAGCCTAATTTAATAAGTTTTTCTGGGTTAAGGACTAAAGTCAGTGATGTTTTTGCATTTGGATGAATTAGTGAATGAGAAGAATTTATTCACTAGAGTTTACAATTTTTATCTGGGTCTTAGCTGTATAATCTTATCCTAAAAACTGTGTCTCTTGTAACAGAGAAATCCTTATATTCGTGCTGGAATACTAGTATGATACTGATTCAGGATAAAAAATAGTATCTTAAGGTAGGCTGAAAGGAATTTTTACAGTCCTTTCGATAAGCTTTGGATCAAGTGATTAGTATTACCACTATAATTCTAGCTTGTTTTTTCTTCAGTATGTCTGATCCAGCTTGTAACCCAGACCAGCCCAGTTTAGTTTAGGGTATGTGGCAAGGTCAGAAATCACATTAACAGGATATGTACCAAATGAAAATAGTTTAATTAAAAAAAACCCTAATGTGATATAGAATTGACGGGATGCAGTCAGGCAGGGTGCCAACAAAAACTCCTTAAATTTTAATTTTATCTAAATCACAAAATATAGAGGACTCAGGCAGGCAAGATTATGTGATTTCTCATCAGATGGCAGGCAGAATTGCTTATGGTGATCTGCCATGATGAGAAATGTGCTTGCTAAAAAACTAATCTTTAGGTTTCAGTGCTGAGTATCTTTCCAACTCCTTGAAAATCCTCAGAAAAAAAGATGCTCCTCAGCTGATGGGTAAAATATGAGCCTTATACAGAAGATATGATCTAAAATATTTACTAGCCCTATAATATCTATTCTGCCACAGTTACCACATCTCATACTGATTATTTTACCTGTTTATATAAAGGGAATATTGACAATTGAGGTCACTTAGAAATACCCCACCAATAGCTGACAGCTTTCAAATGGTGGATTTGTGTGATAAAGGAAAGAAAATTCTACACCATGTCTATAATGTTACTGAAGAAAAATGGCAGATTTTATTATGGTCTTTGTGATATCTATTAAATGTTGTATTAAAAGGACTTTTTTTTCCCCCACATAAACTTACAATGTTTATATCTAAAATGTCCTCTTGATGAAAAGGTGCTTTTACTTTCAAATTAGATGAGTTCAGCCCTGAAATTTGCATAGAAAAACATTTTCTAGACTTCTAGAGCTGTATACATGGCCATGGCTGACTGTTTTTTTAGGTAAATGCTTGACTAAAGCAACTTTAAAAAATATTTGTTTTAACCAGTTCAATTTACATATTTATTTAATTTATATAAATTGAAACCTTTTATTAGACTTCTTTTCCAATGAAACCATATCAAATCCAGACAGATGAGCACTTTGAGATAGTATTTTACTGCCAGGATGAAGCACATATTTCATAGTCCTGTATACTTTGTGAAGTTAATTAAACCCTTTCATTGCTTTAATCAGAAAAAATTGTTACAGATCACAGAATGATAGGGTTTGGAAGGGACCTCTGGAGATCATCTAGTCCAAATAGACACAGTTATATACTGAATATATACTATCATAGATACTGCTATCTATATTTTGTGACTTACATGACTTAATTACAATATATATGCACACATTTGCTGTCTTTATGAATATTGGCTCTATTTGCTACACCTATTATCATGATTTTTTTTAATAAGATTGATCAGTTACATATTCCTATTTGTTTTTTCTCTTAGTGTTGGCTCTGCATTACTTCTCCAGAGGCAAGGATGAAAACTGTTCCTTTAAATTTCTACTAACTATTCAAACTATGTTGCGGGAAATATAATATAGATTCTGCATCATGTCTGTTGAAGAATAACTGGGGTTTTGTTTTGCCTTGATTTCTAGAAAACTTAGATACAATGATAGCTGAGCAGACAAAGAAAAAGCTTGAGAACCCTTCCACTAAAACTGGAACAAAGCTTCCAGCAGGTACTTATTCTACTTTTTCTTTTCCGGAATACCACATTTTTTTAACCTATTCAGTTAAAAACATGCTAATTGCTTTAGCAGCCAGGCTGCTAGTTAAAGATACAGTCCCTCAAGGACCTGTAGCCACAGCTTGGATGTCAGAACACACATCAAGTTAGGAATTTTTACTTAGTTGTCCAAACATTGGGAAGTATATTCACTGTCCTTTTCTTTAGAGGAGTCTGGGCATTATATATACACAAAAGCCAAGCTGTATCAATGCTTCTTAAGACTTAAATAACAATTTAAGAAGTCATTTCTTGTCAACTTTGGATTTAGTGAATGAAAATGTCCTATAATTTTTCTCTGGACAAAGGAATATGCCTTTATGAACTACATATTCTTGCATTTTAGCCACCTGTATTCAGCTACTGTTTGTGAGAGCAGAAACAGGCATTCCTGTTTCCAGAGCTCTGGGGTAGAGACGACCTTTACACACCAATTCGAACCAGACTCCAGTGAGGTTCTTCCTCAATCGTCCATCAAAATGTTGTACTCCCTAAGGATCATATTGATGTGATTTAGAAGTGGTTTTGTTATATTTGATACAAAATTCTTCTAACTGTTTTTTCTTTAGACAAGAGTAGTGAAGAAGCAGACAGTACAAAGGAAGAAGCCGCTAAAATGGAAAAGGAATATGAAATCTCAAAGGATTCTACAAAAAATGAAGACCAGAATGCAGCAGGGAACAGTGAAGAGCCCAGAGGTACAAAATAGCTATCACTTTTGCTACATATCTACACTCCAAGTGATTGGAACCTTCTATCTTTGGGTATTGTTACTGGGAGTCAGCACACAACAGCTTGATTTGGGAGTGTACTCATTTATCTACTTCTAAATATATGAAACTATATCCCATGCTCAGTAAGGCCATAATCTTTCACAGAATTCATATCCCCTTTTGAGAGCAATAAGACATGCATTTTGACACAGTAGCACAGAGAGATTTTGCTTCTTTGCATTTCTTTCAGTGAAATCAGATCATCGGGATATTCAGTATTCTGAGTGAGCCCATTGATTTCTCTAGTTTGTGTTAGAACTGACTGGTACTGAAAGGTACTGAAAAGTTCTGTGAAGTAAAACAATTTGCATTACTCACTGCCAGAGGTTAAGGGTCATCAGCAATTAGCCTCTTTTACAAAATTTGAAAACCTATTAAAGCAAACTAGTGGCTCAATAAACAAACTTAGCACACTAGTACTTTTATTATCACACTGGCTGAAGTCACTTTGTCCATGGGGTACAGATCAGCTGCTATATCTCAAAATTTTGCTGTACCAAATCTGCAGAAGACAATGTGCCTTCTTACACTGTACTTCAGAGCCTGTGTCCCAAAGACAAGCACTGCTGTAGTTTCAGCTAATCTTGTATAACCAAGCTTTTCTGTGGTGTCCAGAACAGCTCTTAAATATTTAAATACAACTTTTTGTGTCTCTCAGCTTGCACTAGAAGTATATTTTAGAAGTGGTTGGTGCATGAACTTAAAAGACAAGAGGGGGTTCATTCTAGGTTTGTGCATTACTGAGGGGAAGGAAAGTAGGAGAAATTAGTTTGGCAAGTGACAGTTTCCAGTATAGTACGTCAAGCTCAGCCATGTTCTTTGATAGAGTTCCATAGTATAGCTGCATCTCCAGAGTAAGCTCTCCCTCCTGCACACAAAAAAGTCCTTCATCTGCAATTTATTGACTAGACTTGATGGACTTTCTTAGGAAGTGATGTGTATAGAGAGGAGATTTGTTGGGTAGTAAATGCTGAACTTTTGAAGGAGAATGTTTGTTGAAGCATCTCTCGTGGATTCTTATTGCTACGGATCCAGTGTAAGCATCTATGTTTTGTAGTCAGCTGATTTTAAAAAATTGCTTATAATCTATTTTGCACTGATGCTGTTTTATGCTCATATGTTTTTGGATGCATGTGTTTTCACTGTAAAATGCTTGGTAATGAATTGCGGTAATTGAGGCTACAGTAGGTTGTCTGGTTCAGTCCTGTGGGACATGATGACTATTAGCTATTCACAGATAGAAGGTGGCATTTTTTTCCAGCAGTGGTTTTTTGAGCATAGAAGGGAAAATAGCTCAAGATAGGTGTCTAATCTCAATACCCATGGGAAGTGGTAAATAACATACTTTGCCTGTCTATTGAAGATCTGTACATTCAATTTGGTTTGGGTTATTTTCCTTTACCTTTAGAAAAATAATCAGCCCAATAGTTTTTTAGAAATTTAAATTGGATCAGTGTTTAGTTCTTTGTCTCATCATGCAATGCCCTTTGCTCTTTATAGTGTCTTACTCTAAAGCAAACTCTGCACTGCCAGCTCAAAAATTGCAGTGTGTCTAATACTGTAGCCATTTACTAATGGGATGAGACATGCATAGTTGGCAGTAGCAGCCTTCTACATGCTAATCACACTAGGGTGGTTTTTTTTCTTGACAAATGTAAGAACATTACATCAATAAAACTCCAGACAAGTTAAGAATTCAAAATCCATTAGCCGGAATATTTCCTTAGGGGCTTTATTAGGTAATCCTTGAATTAATTCTGTCTGTGTGCTTTCTGGTCCAAAAATAGCCATCACTTTAAATTTTCAGTTACAACAAGGAGTTATCATGGTAATTTTAATACATCCTTTTTCTCAGTTAATGTAAGTAGCTGTATTTCAGCTGTTTTTCCAAAATAACACAATCTTAGATTTGCTGTATGCTGTTAGTACTGCTGAATGGAGGAGTTTTCTGACACTTTGTATATGAGATACTCAGAGCTCTCAGTCTGAAGTCATTCCATGCTGTCTTTACAGCTTCATCTTTGATGAACAATTATTATGATCAAAAAGCTACATATTGCCTTTAATCCACGTATGCAGTATCTGTGGATACCACCAAAAGTTATGAGTTATATATACAGCTTAAAAAGCCATGATCTTAAGTTTGTGGATGACTAATCTTGCACAGAAAAAAACCTGCAGCTATCTGTGGGAATTTTGCCTAAGGTTGACAGGACTCAGGTTTTAAACAGAAACTAAGAATAGTTTTAATCTGCCTTCGCCATGACCAACTTCACTCAGTTAAGCTGCATCAGTCACTGGTGTACATGCCTGATTTCTCTCTCATCCTTTCCTCTAGGGAAAGCCGAGGCATATTTGGAAGCAATCAGGAAGAACATAGAATGGCTAAAAAAACACAACAAACAAGGTAACAAAGAAGGTATGAAGTAAAAAGCCTTGACGTTGGGATGGGGACCATACACATTACAAAGCATGTAATTTAAATTCTGTTGTGTAACTTAGCTTTATGTTATAAGTTAAATAATAGCCATGTGAAACTGAGCTTGTCTGGATTATAGTGATAATTAGTGATGTTAGAGTTAAAAAAATACAGGTGGTTTGAAAGTTAAATCAATTAATGAAAAAAGTAAACTAAGGCAAATTCATGTAAAGTGGCTCAAACAGCTGTGGGCCACAAAACACAGTGACTAACCAGTGACAAGTTAGTCCTGTGCTACACATTTAGTCACGGTGCTCTGCCTGTCACCAGGTAGCATTACATTAGTTTTGTCTAGTGCTTCATTTCTTAGTTCAATGTATCTTTTAATTATGATTTTATACATGAGGCAAATGTCTGGACATACATTTTAAATGTCTTGATGCATCTGAAAAAGCTCAGCGCACCTGGCTAGCACTGTACATGCCATCACAAATAGCAATAGGGTTTGTTTCTTAACTATAAACAGTTAAGATACAAATTTATGTCACTAGCACTGGAATATATGGGATTACAGCCCAGGTCAACTCTAATGAGTTGTAGCCTTCACACCAGAGCTGTGTAGAAGGGGAGTGGCGACTGAAGCAGCTGCACAGGGTGTGCTCACCAGCCGTCCCACCATCAGACTCTTCCTCACAGGCAGAGCTGTGTGAGAGCTGGAGGGAGTGAGCTAACAGCAGCAGAATTTCTAGTTTATTTTTCACAGATCTTTATCATGTTTGTCCTCAACATCTAACATAGAACCAGCCTTCTGTCCCTTCTCGCTGCCGTTGTTGGGTCTTCTGCTGTCACCCGCTCTGTGAGTGAAGGTTCCTGGCCAAGGGACCCATCCCTGGGGCATGACTGGTGCCTGGTGAGAAGGATCCTTCTTGCACCAGCCAAGCAGAAGGGATCTGAGATGAGATTAGCCCTGGGCAATCTCGCCACCCTCTCTGTGAGCTGAAGTGTATATGAATTATGTTCCAGAGATGAGTGCATGCCTACAGCACAACACATTCCTTTGCCTAGATACAAACACTGTAATAGTTATAGGAAGGACTTCTTTTTTCTTTTTTCATTTTTGCCCTCTTAAAATCATTTCCACAGAATGGCAGTGATGGCAATTAGAGACAGACACATTTGCTCAAGAGTTTTCTTGCCAGTTCTAATAAATGTTTCTGTTTCTCAATGTACTCATTAGAGTAATTAGATCTCAGTCACGTATGATCATTTCTCTGTATCGCACATAGCGCCTGGGCAGCCCCTCTTTCTTCCTCATAATAACCTCTCGTCTGTGCTGCTGCAGCCTGAAAATGGCTGTGGCTGCAGATCAATAGCGTTTTCTCTGCCCGTGAAGGCATTAAGATGTACACTTGCTATGAAGATGGATTTTTCTTTGCACTAAAATATCTTTATTGTCCTCTGGCAATGGAAATGTGCCTTAAAGTGAGTGTTAAGTTATGACAAAATTAGAATAGTGTTCTTACTCTTCTGATACATTATCTTTATTGTGCCTTTCCATACTTTTTATTTTTGTAAAATGCTAATTCAGTTCTCCTAGGATGATGTTAAGGAAGTGCAGCCAGGGCAGGCTTATCTGATCGTGAATGCATTGTGCTGTGTTTCTTCAGTAGAAGATGAGGTGGTATTGATGTGCTCATCAATCGTTTCTCCACTTCCACCTGGGAGCTAGTGGAAAAGTGATTCACAAAGTAATTTGTGGAATAAAATGGCCAATCTTTTCCACCCCTATTCATGGATTGTTTTACTCATTGAATACACTTGAAGAGGTTTAGGTTTTCTTCAGGCATGTGTTTGTAGATCCTTAACTTTTTATGAATTTCAGTAGAAATTATTATTCATTCAATGCCTAATGACCCTGGAAATGTTAATTTGCATTTTCCCAGTTTAAAAATATCAATTGCCTATTAAGGAGGCAAAGAAATTTGAGTGGTTGGACGATTTAAAGATCAACATATCAAAAATTTAGATTTTGGCCTGACTAGCTTTTGTGTCCAAAGTTTGTTTGCTTATATACAATCTATAGGTTCTGTGGGCATGTCCTTAGTATCTCCGAGACCTGGCTTGATCTTTGAAACCAATGCTCTTTAAAACCAGCTCCTCCCCAGTGTAAATTAGCATCACTCCCACCAGTAGCCACTGGCTGCTGGGAACGGGCTGGGTATTCTGTTCCAGAGAGGCTCCAAAGAACGTAACTGTGACACACGGATAGCAACTTCAGATTTTTCACAAAATACTTAGGTAGTTTATAGTTTCATAACACTAACAGCAGCTGCTTAGGAATGAAAGTAAATTCTATAATTAATTGCAATGGCAAATGGCTTGATTTGAATATGCAAGTAAGACCTGACTTCATTTACTGTAGCAGTTTCAAAGCTCAATGTAATGCTGCAGCTGTTGTGGTGAATATACACCAAAGCTGATTTTTCTAATTATTTATCCAAATTAATAGCTTGTAAATAAGTATTAGAAATTAACATTTACCAATTTCTAGGAAAAAAAATCAAATTAAATTGCCATGAGATATACAAATTATCCAGAACTGGATAATATCATAATGGTTGTAATCTCATGCAGAATGTTTAGTAATTAAACCTTCACGTCTCCATGAAATGGTCTTAGAGCTCTAAATACTATTCTAAAAGGAAAATAAGCACAGGAATTTTAATGTGAATAAAGTGGATATTATATTAACTCAGTATTTCTTCTTCCATTCTATTTGTCCCTATTACTCAGATAGGATGGGGAGACAAACAGGTTACATTCTCATAAGTAACGCCGGTTACAGACCAGACATGAAACCCTGGCTTCAGTACGGCAAATAGAAAAATTCCTATTAACTCAAATATAGAGAGGACACCCCGGCAGGAGTGGGGCATTTTGAATATCAATTTTCTGTATTACTCACTTGAAATTGCCTTATACCATTATAAAAATGATCAAAGGCATTAGTTTACTTCTTAATGTCTTTCTGTTTCTATCCAATTTTGGTCATTCAACCATAAAATGGCAGAAAGTCATTATTGTCTGGTTTGTTAAGAAAGTACAGTTCGAAAGAAGATCCTTCCACTTCTTGCTGTATGGTGACATACACTGAAGTACATTTCAAAATCAGTACTAATATATTTTGAAGGTTCTGTCTGTAGAGTAATTTACACTGAAAAATGCAGGATGTATCTGGTTTTGTGAAAGATATTATGGATTCATGGCTTTGACAGAGTTGGAAGGGACCTCCAGAGATCATCTAGTCCAACTCCCCTGCTAAAGCAGGATTGCCCAGAGCACATTACTCAGGAATATATATTAATTCATTTAGCTTAATATGAACCCTTAAGACATTGGTATTTTTCAAAGTACTAACTTGTAATTTAATGAATGAATCTTTATATTTTATGCTGTAAATTATGTAACTGAAACTTCTATTGTGTTTTTGTGTGAATATACTGGATCTGTTGCAGAGTTACGACTACACAATAGGTTACCTTTTTATACTGTTTGAAAGTGGAATTCTTTTCATGGAAAACAGTGATGTCTTCCAGCATAGGAAAAATGTACTGACTGCACACAGTGTGAATGATGGTAGCACCTGTGGGCAAAGGAGGAGGGGTCTTGCAGCATGGTGTTGCACATTGGTGCTCAGAGACTGTCAAGGACTGCTTTGACACTAACACTCTCATAAAGACTGCAGTATTTTTCATGTCAGGATATTATGTTCTCTATCAAGGTAAATACTTACTTTGATTTATATTCAGGAAGTTGCTTTCTTGAGTTTTCACTACAGGTGTTTGTAATAAGTGGGAATTATACTGGGATTTCAATAGGTAACAGTCAGTTTAATACTTTCTTTTGAATCCATGGCCATTGGGAATGTAATAGGGGTTTAACAACAGCTTTTGCCATGCAGACTAGAACATCACATCTCTGGACCAGAAAATATTCTTACTTTAGCATTTGACAGTAATCAATCAAAAGCAAGAGATGATTATTGACTACTGAAAGTCCCATGATGTGTAACAAGACTTTGTGCAGGTTTTTTAAATTGTTTTCACAAGTTGCACTTGTAGTGAATTCTCATATTGGATAAACTTTACAATGACATTGTTTCTTAGGTGAAGCAGTAGAATGGCAATGACTCATTGTGCAAATGAATTTTTATTTTTCAGACTATGATCTTTCAAAGCTGAGAGATTTCATTGATCAGCAAGCTGATGCTTACGTGGACAAGGGCATCCTGGACAAGGAAGAGGCTGATGTAATTAAACGCATATATGGCAGCCTGTAAAAAGCTAGTGGCTGCCTGACCTGTAGAAAACTAATATAGCTTCCCCCACTCCCAGCTCAATCACTTAAGATCTCTTAAGTTGAGGATGTCATTAGAAATGCTCCGTTTACATTGTACTGACAACTTTCTGGACAGAAATGAAGAGCTGTAGTGCTCCATACACCGACTGCATATACTGCATTTTCCTACACTCACAAATCAACCCAAAGCACCAAATTCTGATTCCAAATTTCCATTTGATAGGGTGAATGTTTATGTACTGTTCTCTTTGATTTATTATTTATGTGGGGTTTAATTTCGTAGATAAACCAACCAAATCTGATGGAGAGTTTGTTTAATGCTACATCTTTTTGCTGTCACTTCACTAGCTTTCTATAGATGCAACTATGTAAAGGGCATTATTAGAAAATAGTTCATAGTTCTCTGAATAAAACATTTGAAAATAATTTACCCCTTATTCATTAATCTTAATATGATTTTATATAGAAATCTTGTTTTTAAATCCTAATACCTTTTTTTTTCCTTGACCCTTTTTTATTTCTTTATGTAGTATTATATAACTTGGGCTATAGTGTTCTTAGCAACTGATCCATCTTTGGCACTGCAACTGCCTTTCACGTCACAGAGCTGTATTCTCCCCATTCTTGGTTCATTCAGCAAGTATAAACATTCTCTTGGTGCACCATTTGATGATTATGCATGCATAATTAGTTGAATTCCTGATGCGAGTAGCTTGATAACAAGTGTAAATAGCCATTACTTTCTTTAAAGAAAAAAAAAAAAAGGAAAGCAATTCAAGTCCTTTTGCTTTTGCATCTAAAGATGTTTTTAGGAACATGGGCCCTGCTTTTCAGAAAGGCTTAACCTATTGTATCTCAGCATCTCTGAATAGCAAGGCTGTGGTGTGTTTGCTGACTTCTGATCTGTTTCTGTCAGTATTACTTTGGAAAACTATTTTTGGGGCATATATATGCTATCATTAGCCAAGAATTTGGTACTTCCTAAAGAATGAAAAAAGAAAACAAAATGTCGCCCTCACTCATCTTCCTCAATGTAAAGAGATTTTGAAGAATGTTTGATGAGATTTTTTCATTTAAGTGAATGAAAAATTTTATGTATGAAGAACTCATGAGGCAAGATCAAAGGAAAGGAAGGTTTTATACAGGTAAATTTTAAACTGAGTTCACGAAGATGTAAATCTGAGACTTATCCCGTGCAGCAGTCATTTGTCTGTATGAACCCCAGGAAAGCCCTTTTCTCTTTAGTTACAGGTTCTTCATTGAGAATTGAGGTTATCCCTGCTCTGAGTGGTTTTTTAAATGCATGATAATTCTGAGATTGATACAATCAAAACACATTGGCTGATGCAGAGGTCGGTATCTGCTGCCAGTGAAAGGAGATGCTGACTAACAGCACAAAGTCTGTAAATGTTACATGAGCTGATCGTTTCCGTCCTCATTTCTCAGCAAAGCTGAGATTAAAGAGGAGGAGATTTGAGCAGCATTTCTTAACCAACCGAAGTAAACTTCAGAATCCTTGCAAAACATAAATTCTCAGGTGGACATTATTAACAGAACTTTTTTGGTAACAAGTATTTAATGAACCTGATAGCAATGGGGTGTAACAGCATATCTATTTGAAAATCGTTGAAACACAAGCCAATAAATGCTTTCTAGCACACAAAGAGTACAGCCCTGCCTGCTCATACACCTCCTGATGCGGAGCACTGAGGTCCAGTATCAGTCACTAATGGTGGTGTTTATTTTTAGAGACAAAAACTCTGTCCAGAAGAGTAGTCGATGTAACCTTCCTGCTTGAAAAATAGTCCCTTAGAAACACTGCAGAATCCCTGTCGTTTTGAATCAGTCATTTTGAATATAAGGGAATCTAAACCCTCACATATTTTTTATTCTTATAAAAATATTGATTATTGTTATTGTTCCTGTTGTTGTTATCTAATGCTCAAAAAACCACAGAATTTCTTCTTGTCCCTAGAGATCCAACTTGTTTTCTGCAACAGCTTGTGACTTAGTTTCTTATGTGATTATCACACTGGAAAAGTAGACTTTTATGAAAAAAAAGCAGGAGAAAGATAGGTAACCAGAGACCTTTACAGTTGGGGAAAGGGTAGTGATCTAGGATCTGCACTTATAAAATAAAAGGACAACCTTCCATTCCTCAATGGCTGCTTTAAAAAGCCACCAGACTTTCTTCTCCTGCCAATATAATGAGTAATATAATAATATATTTCATTTTCAGTGGAAGTTAGGGTCATACTGTGGCCTCTCAGGAGTCTGTGTAGGAGTCCTACAGGAAGATGTCATCAACTAGCAAACGGTGATTATGAAGAGTTTGTGTCCACAAAAAAGATAGTGCAATGTTTTTTAACCTCTCAGTTTTACAAATTTATTAACTTGAACAAAGGATAGATGACATAATTTAAAGAAAAACCAGAAAAGTGCAAACACCACACAGGCCCTGGCTGTAGCTCAGAGGATGCATGTCCTCAGACCTGTTCTGTGTTGCCCTGCTGCTGCACACCACTTGGGGTAGCCCAATTAGACCAACCTGAGGAGTCGCTGAGAACAGAGCAAGCCCTCTGACGGCCAGATGAGCAATTATCTCAGCTACATTCTTCAGACTAGATTCACTTCCCCTTCTGCCCAAGCCCATTAAACTCGTTATTTGAATGCTTCGAGTACTGGTTTCACTGCTGGGACATCAAACGAGCGTCTATCGGCAAATCACCCTTTTCACAACTAGACAGTAAACACAGCCAGGCTGGTGAATCACCTGCCTTTCTAACACAACACAATTTAAGGTAAATAAAATAAACCAGAGTGACGCCAGTTCCAGCCTGCGCCACAGATCAGTCCTCCTTTTGAAGGGAACACTTGGAGCACATGAGCACTGGACATCTGCTGCTTGTGTCATTAGTATGTAATTAGTAAATCACATTCTGTCAGTGCTTGCCTTTTTCCTGGTGAGAAAGGTTATTTTCAGCACCTGCTCATCTCTGGTTCTAAACTAACAAAACCAGTTTCTATGTTGTTTGTATCTCTGCTGGATCCTCCAGAAAACCTTCCCTCCCTAAACCATCACTGAAAATATAACTAGTACAACAGATACGGTATTCACCTTTTGAGCTTTTCTATTAGACTATTGTTTCTGATACTGTACTTTATTAAACACTTTACTACAAGCTACAGTACTAAAAGGCTGCTTTTGTGTGTTTAAGAGAAGGCATCTTTTCTCTCTGGGGCACGGAGCCATCGGAGCTGAGCGCCGGGGAGGGGGATGCAGCGCCCGGGGGAGGGACAGGGGTTAAGTAGCCTCCAGACACATGGCAAATGAAAACTCGTTATTGGCTACGTCCCGGGATTTCATTGAAAAGCATCCCAGTCCAAACCTGCCCTGGGTTTGACTATTTGACTGAAGAAATATGTAAAAAAAACCTGCAGGTTTCCCCCCACAGAATAGGTGCAAAACTTTTACCTGCACTGTGTGCTTCACTTCTGCCAGAAATTACCCCATTCCAGCCCTAAGCCACCTTGTGGTAGAAATACAGAAACGAAGAATGAAGTTACAAGTGTACGAAGAATAAAGGCAGAGTAAGAAGCAAAATATAGAGGATAATGTATAAATAATATATAAAGTGTTCAGGAAACCCAGTCATTTTATTGAGTAATAATATGACAATGTGGATTAAGATACTAAAACATTAGTTATTTCAGATTTTTTACAGAATAGGAAAACTCCACCTTGAATTACTCTGACCATATGACAAGTGGACTATTTCCAGGGGCCCTTTTCTTGTCTGCTCCTTTCTCCTCGGGGCTGAGCAGACACAGGTCCATCAGGTGCTGGCCAGGAGGTGTGTGTGTACACAGCAGCAGCGTGGGGACGCAGGACCTCATGCCAATGGAGGGGTGTGAGAAACTTGCAGAGACACAGTAAAGCAATTTCTAAATATATTTTACCTCTGCAGCCTGCTGGGAGGCCCCACAGCCATGAAGCACAGCCTCCCCCCGTGGCAGGTCTCGGTAAATAGGGCTGGAAGTGCCAAGGAGGGTGGAGCGGGAGCAAAGCAAAGGTCCCCTCTGGCCTGGTGCCCTCGGGGTACCATGAAGCGTGAGCAGAGCCCTGCTCTGGGGCCTCTTGCAGGCAGCCTTTATTGTGGTTGATGGTGGTGTGGAAATCCTCCCTGCCTGCGTGGAGCAGAATGGTTGCACGTCTCAGCTGGGTTATGCCGATGGCTTTGTGCTGGATGCCACGCTCAGCACTGGTGTGGTGGGGTCTCCCGAGATGCTGTGGGTCCATGGGGTGCTGCTGGGCTGACATCTGCGCAGCTGTGGGTCTCTGCCCAACCGTGTCTCCAGGGTGCTACAGCTGCTTCTTCTCTTGCACTTCTCTATGGCTTTCTTGGTCAGAAGAAGTAGATGTAAGCATGTCACCAATCCTCTGCTGCTTGTCCTGCAGGTCCTCCAGCCCCCAAGCAGAGCGGTGCTCAAGAGAAGGATGGAGTGAGGCGGCTGTGCCTCGTGGGGCTGGCAGGAGGGGTGCTCGCTGTGCTGCTGACATGCTCAGCAAAGCACCCTGGTCCTGCCTGTGCTGGACAGCTGAGGGTGTTCCAACAGCAGGTCTTTGGTAGAAAAGGATTACATTTTTCTGTGGGATTATAAAATATAACTGGGCTTCAAGCTTGGGTCACCTTTGGAAAGGTGGCTTATTCTGGCTCTGGTAGCGTCCTATTGAAATTTACTGACAACAGAAATTACTATCCTGGAACCAATAGATACAAATCTCAACTTGAGAAAGATACCAGACCTAAAACTAATTCATCAGTCTCTTCAAGAAAAATCAGTGCTTCCTTTTTTTATTCACTCTAAGCTTTCCCTGTCCCTGTTAATTTGTGTGCCACTGAAAACCTCTTTAGGACCAGAGCTAGAGATGATCTGAATGAACCGAACATGTCCAAGTTCCTGCAAGCTCTAGGAAAATACCAATCCCTGTCTGGCTTTGTGGTTTTATTTCTAGTTTTAGTAAATTAATGTAGCTTTCTATATTGCTTCCATCTTAACATACTGTAAAAAGTTTTTGCTTTAAGGGAGCAATAAACTATATAAACGGGCTGACATATAGGGAACGGCATCTGTCACAGTGGGGATCCGGAAATTCTTTACTGGCAAGAGTTTTGTGAAGCTTATTGAATACTTGAGGAAAAACTGTAGGATGCTTAACAAGAATTTGCTCCTCCATTAACTTGAGGGCAAAGAGTGAACTCAGTCTGCACTCTGCCTTCCTGAGCTGCAGGCGGGGTCCCCCTGCAGACCTACACCCCGGCCTCCTCTCAGCACAGCGAAGGCACCAGCGCAGCTCTCGTCCATCTTAACACAGCTTTCCTGACTGCTCAACTAGATCAAACAGCCCTTACAGATCTCACTTAGGAGGGTGAGCTGTATGATACAGGTAAAGGACGTGATTTGCCCTGAAATTAGCCATCTAAGAGCTCATGTAACTAGACAAACCGTTCTTCACAAACACCAGACTAGAACAAGCTGACTTCGTTATGAACAGACACATCAGTATTTTTGTATTTATTAAATTAAAACCACACAAAATATAACCACACAAGAACACACATCTGATATTCCAATGTCGTATCTCACAAAGAAAAATCTCTTGCCATAACTCTTCCCTTTTATTAGCAGAAATCCAATTTGCAAATAGTTGTTTAACCACGAAGGCTTTAACTCATCAGAACAAGTAGAATTCCTCTTTCTAGGAATACATCATAACCACACACAGACATACACACGGAGTTCAGAGGCAAGTTCTGCAGCCCTGAAGTAGACAAAACTTCCACAGCAAACTTGCCTTTGTCTGCAGAATAAGTAAATTTCTGTTATTTTCGTAGTTTGTCCTTTACAAGCAAACTTATTTAATGTTTTTAAATACTTAAAACAAATCTCACTTTAACAAGTATTTACAAAATCTTTACTAAAGATCAACATCCTGCATAAAGGTGACCTCAAGGATATATTGTTGCTACCATGCTACAGTTTGCACAGAAAGGGTATAAAGGCCATTGCTAGTTTTGGAAGGCTTAAAGCCTTTGTTGATATAGCATAAGGACATCAACCTATGGAAGGCAGAAGAGGTCATAATTTCAGTGCAATTACCCATTCATGACTTGTTTTAAGTACATCGAGACGATGAGTCCAAAAGACTTGGGTTTTGAATTATTGACCATTTAGTTCTTTAAGAACTGATTTCACGGAAAGTTTTCAGGCCATCAAATCTGTCTTCTACTGGTGATACGAAGAAGTTGCATAGGGACCTTCCTCATTCTCCTCCTCTCTAAAAAGAAAACGATCATAATCATCAGATGAGGAACATACCATGTCTCAACAGTAAAACTGTAATGCAGATAATCAGTTTTCCTAATGGATGGATGAAAATAGCTCAGACTGGGATTGCTAACGGAAATAGTACTCGCAGTACTCTATTGTTCATTACGCATCTCCGGAGATCTTGCTAACGATGTTTCATGAACAGAACGCTGAAAACGAGTACAGCTGTTTAAGTTCAACATCAGAATGTTTAATGAACAGTGCCAAATCAGTAAGAAATACTGTACAGCGGTACAGCTGAGGGCATGCTGGAGTTCCAGGACTGTTGCTTTCAATTTCTTTTTTTAAAAAACAAGCTTAGTTGTGGGTTTGTTTCAGCCTTTTGAATGGCAGGGGGTGCAGATGGACCAAACGAGGCAAGAACAGGAGCAGCCCATCATCATCGTAGCTGGATCTGTGTCCTTGATGCTGCAAGGACATTCCTTGAGTGGGCTCCTTGGTGTATCCTTCCTGTGCAGCAACCAATACTAACACTGATCACTTGGATTTTCTTAGGAGAAAATAGTTGCTGTTGTGCTGTTGCTATTAAAAATCCTCACAAAACATGAGTCTGCCTACTGTTTACTTGACAATATTGCCTTTTTTAAAGAAGTGGTTATGTAAGCTTATTGAGTGCAGCATCCAGTACTAATTCCAGCACGTTAAGTTCTCGAATGATCGTTGTTTTCTACTACTGTAGCTTCAGAATTATGTTCCAGAGAGCCTATTTTTAACACTGCTGCCAATTTTAGTGTTTTGGTGAGAACAGAAAGACTTAACAGTTGCTACACTGTCGGCTTCAAAGGATTTCCAGTTACTTTTAATACTGTGTGTACCTCCATATAAAGGTACAGTTATTCAAATACTCTAATAATGGTATAAGGTAAAAACTATGTATTTCAACAGTATTCCAAACACCAGTCACATACACTTTCTCTTACTAACTTCTACGCATGATTATTTAGCTACAAGTTATATTTCATATTATTGCCCAGAACAGAATCAGAGGAAAACACTCTACAAACTTACCAAGCAGCTGAGTAACTTGCACTCGTTTTCCCAGCCCTTCCCTGTTCTTGGCTAGTCCAGCAAAATTATATTCATGAAGGCATGATATTGCTTTTGCCTTGGAAATCTTTTTAAAAAATGAAATCTCAAAAAACAATGGGTTTTGGATGAAACTGGTAGTTATTGCAAGGATGTGTGGTTACAGTAGTGCTGAAAACAGATTCTAGCCTTTCTTACAAATACTACATCTATTTACATTAGTGATGCTACAGACCTAGTACCAAGCATGATTCTTTAAGATAGAGATGATCTACGTATACGTATCTTTCCTTATATCATCAAGTCTGCATTGCAAAAGTGCCACGGGGTAATTTGCATATGCTGTTCATAATACATGGCATGGCAGTAAAATAAGGAAGCAAACAATTTATGTTTACTTAAATAAGCACTAAAACACTTTTGATCTATAAATTGTCTCAAGACAATGGGCTTCTAGCCACATATTCTCAGAATATAGTTGCAAACAGCAGTCTCTGACAGTTTGTGAGGATGAAAGAGAACTTCTATATTTTCAGAGTTTAGATTGTCCAGCAGGGGAAAAGCTTACTTTCTATGCTTTACATTGAAAAATACTTTCTACTTCTTAGTTTTGTTATGTTTCTATTTTTAAAATATGGCAGAGTTCCAGCCAAATTCCTTCTTTCTAATCAGAAGCTGACAGAATCAGACTTTCAGTCTTTTTTTCTTGAAAGCCTTAACATAAGAATAACATCCATTATGACGTGGCCGCAGGCAAACACTGGACTGACATTAGCTGCAGTTGCTTATGGTGGATAGTAGGGGTGAATATGGAGAACTGGAGAGTTGAAATAGTGATTAGCAGGTCTTCAAAGTAACAAAAGAGCTACTCTAAGCTGTGCATCTCTACTTTCTCTGTGAAATACGCTCTTGGACTAGGGGCTTCTACTTGCCATTTGCCAGTAGAGGGCAGATGACTGGCACTTGAGCCACAACCAGTCTTGAGAGGTTTCTGAAGACAGTAGGGACATAAGAACCATGTAGTAGGTCATTATGCTTGAACCTAAGAAAGCACAATAAATATGTGCAAAATAAACTTTTGACCAAGGCTCAGGCATGCTGCACTTGACAGTAAAGGCTGGCACAAACAACTTCTAACCTTCTCTCCTAGGCTGCAGAACTAGGCTATGTGAAGAGGTCTACAACACATTACTCTAAACCAAGGCAATGGCCAGGAAATATTACTAATGTGGGTCTTTAGAACTGTTCATAGCAAGTACAAGTCTGTTCTGATGGCTTAAAAGCAAGCCAAGCTTTATATGAAATAAAATCACATAGAAGCAGCTCTGGCCCATGGCCAACAAGCAACAACATGGCAGCATGCGTATGTTTAATGACCAAACAATTTTCTTCACTTTTAAGATGCTTAAAATAGCAAAGTGGTAAGTCACTGCAACGTTCTCCTTCAGGGAAAGGAAAAGGAACAGCACAGCATTTTAATGCTTCATAGCACTGTCTCTTCCTGTTCACTGCTGCCACTTTGCCCACAGGAACTGAAAGATACTTCTGCAAGCTACTATATGCATCAGGCCACAATAAAAATGCTAATAACCACTTCTGTAAGAGCAAGCACACCTAAATGTGAAGTCAACTCGAATCCAATACTTGGATGCTTCTAGAATTCACAGTTCGACAAGGCAGCAATCTTGAGTTTGTGAGTTAATAGGTTTTGGAAGTCTGAAAACATCATTCTCCACAGGCAGCCTCCTTAATTGAAGAGATTAGCTGACAGCCTATGATGGTGAACAATTATTGAAGAAATGAACTCAATCAGTTATCATTTTCAAATGCCCTACTCTTTCCTAGGTTCAGGTCAAGGCAACTGATCAGATGACAATATATGGTTCTGTTCCAGTGCTGCACACCAAGTAATTATATTGGCTCATACAAGCAAGTGATTAGAAAGGCTCTATTCATTTACAAGGTTTTCAAAATGAGTCACTAAAAGGCAAATGCATAAAGATGTGACCTGTCCCAGAAGCATAGTATATGGCCCTAGTGTTCTAGTCTACCACAGTACCACCTAAAATATTATGGACTCTATAAAGACCTTGCGTTAGACCTCCGATGGTCAACTATCTGATACTAAAAGCATCACTACATGTAATTTCAGTTTTGGCATCCTGAAACATGCCTAATACTACTGTATTTTCTCAAATGATTACAAGTTGTTTTTCTTCCACGTGTGGATAAACCTAATAATGGGTATTCTTCCCTAATACACAAATACATGAGTTAGCAAAGTATGTTACAAACTATTCCATTAATACTTTTGCATTTCTTTTGGCCTAGACAAAATATTGCTCAAACCAAAACCAGGTCTTATTGCCTGAAGCTGCCCACCTAGAGCTGAATCTTGGGTAAATACAGCTCACTGGAGGATTCATTAACCACTGATCTCTTGTGCAATGAAACTGTCTAGTAAAAGTAGTCTTACATGCAGATCTAGCCATATGCTGACATAAACTCCAATAGTGAAAGTCATCTCAAACTGAATAGATCTCATTCTATAATCTTTAATGCTTGTCTACCTGCATAGCTATCAGAGTTGAGAGTCTAGTCTAACTCTGCACCTACGTGCTTCTCAATTTTTCTACCTAACAGCAAGGGGCTTTAGCTGGGAAGAAGCTGACTTCAGAGGTTAGTATACTTTATTCTTAAAGAGAGAGCACTTAAAGTGGTGACTTCAAGAGTTTTGATTAAACAATGTAATCTACCTTCAGCTGTCTTTGTAGGACAAAGCAGTTTCTGACTATGAAACTGCTTGTACAGCTTGATCAGAATGAGTGCATGAATGTACATGCATTCTTGGCAACTTTAAGGGAAGCCAAAGTAAAGAGAGGTTTAAGAGATGTCATGATTCTCTCCATCTGTCAAATCAGGTTCATGGTTATGGTGAGAAGTTATGGCTCTTGAAGTTTCAGAACTGACAGTCTGCTTGTGATTGCAGTTTTCTTAGTTCCAGTGTCCCTTTTGGTGGTAGCCAATGTAACTCTGGGTGCTCTTTTCTTACTCTCAAATAGGCACTGCAGTGCTGGTGCATGTCACATTCTAAACAGGCCTTGACAAGGCAATCTGACTACAGAAGGCCAGAGTACCTGGAAACAGCACTCTTAATTTCATAAATGGCTTTCACTCTAAGAATTGAAAACTTGTGTATTAATGAGACTTGCTTACTCTCATGATGGCTATCCAATTTTCAAGGCCTCCAGCTCCAAGCGAAGGACAAGAAAGACAGAGGTGGGAGGGAGAAGAGGCACCTCCTGGGGAGCTGCTGGAGCAGAGCAAGGAATGCTGCTGCCTTCTAGCATGGGACAGAAATACCATTGATGGTACAGAGCTGAGAAGCGTCTCCAGGGCTTTTGGCAATGGTCTCCCTCTACTCTTGCTCTCTGCAAGGAATAAACATTCTGCAAACTCTCTGTAAAAGTTCACTTTGGTCCTTTGGCACTTCCTGTGAGACTGTAAAGGGGTGAACACAGTAGGAGAAGATTAGGCAAGGAGGCTTTTGTGAGTCAAGACTGAATGCCAGAGGTGGTGGAGTGGAAGGTGACATTATGAAGACTTTATAAAGACACACTGGAAGCTTTTCTCTTCAGTTGGGTAACATCCTGCTCTGCAGATAACCTGCAGCTCTGTACTTTATGCATCCTGTAGCATTGTGACCAATAAAAAATCTGTGCTCTATGCATAATTAACAAAATTATCTGCTAAATCTGAACAGGAGGTGGGAAAGTAACTCATCCTCCTCTAGCCATTATTCCCTGGGAGGAAATTCAGTAACAAGCCCTCATTTCCCAAGTTGTAACTTAAACAATATAGGAAATGGATATTAGTAGTAGCAGTGACTATTTGTGTATTGGCTCTGCTCATGGTGCAGCAAGGTCTAAGTGAATTTCCTTCTGCAAATTAGTATGTTATTTTGTTCGGGGATGTTAAAATAATTGCCGCCTTCTGGCAGGGACTGTGGTTTTCTGTGACCCAGCTTAACTGCTAGGTCAACACCTACTCTATCCTGTAGGATACGTCTAATGATCTGAGAGTCAGCAGCAGCACATTTTGATAGATGTCTACATTGTTTCAGGTATAACAATGCAAGAGGAGGAGTTTGAATAGCAAAGGATCTGAGTTCCAACAGCTATTTTTCCTCTTTCATGTAATCGATTCAAAAGAAAATTTCCAAGTGTGTTAACAAGATGTGAAAACTTTCCAGCCTTCCCTGAGACTGTAACTAAACCAGTGTCCTTCTGGGAATAGAGAGTTGTATGTGGAATGCAATAAGTAATTCATTACCTTAGTTGTCTTATGGGATATTTCTCCAAATGAGGTTTGTCCAATTGCTAAATGCGATATACTGCTTCCCCTCAATTTTTTTTATCTATTGAACAAAGTTTTTAAGTTGCTGAAATAATCCCCTAACTTCTTAAAGAAATGATAGGACTATATGCCTGATAGATTTGGTCCTGAAAGGTTACTTTCCCCTTAACATGAAAAGTATGTTGCTTGTGCTCTGAATAAGAATACATGAAGTGAACCAGGATGATGGAAGATGTTTTGCATTAAACAAATTTGCACAAGCAAAATACATATCTGCAGGCATAACCTCTCTCCACCTCTGTGGTAAGAGAAGCAATAACAGTCCCCTGCAGTCAGAGCTTTTACTGTCATGAGAAGGGCCACCTTGGCATCACCCACTGAGGCAATCTCTGCAGAGACTAAACAGGTGGACAACCAGCCCAAGAGACTGCTTGTGAACAAGCTGAGCAAGCTTGTCCCAAGGACATGAGAAAACAAACACTACTGAAGTCCACTCTTGCTCTAAGTCTTTCTGTACTCTCCATGGGATGCCTATACACATGAGGGGATAATCACTGGGGCAGAGGGGTCAAAAGGTACTGCTTTTTCTATGAGTAAAGTGTGTGCAAGCTCCTGCCTATAGAAGAAATACTGAAGAAAAGACAGAAATCTACATATAGGTGGATCCACAAAGGGAGGGCCTGCATAGGGAAAAGAGATAGGATAGCTTAACTGGAACTAAACATAGAGAATATTTACATGGTTATGAGGCAATTTGGGAGAGATGAAAAATGCAATCATGCCTTGCTGTATGCAATCAGCTTTCACAGATCTTGGCTTAGTACTCCACTGAAAACTATGCTTTGCTTAAATAGTTGCCCACTTACATAGCAAGACATCTTGGAGAACAGTGTCCTTCTAGCTCTTATGGAATATTACTGCTATCCTACAATGTATTGTGAGGCAGCCTTTATAACTGCCATATCAAGGCATCTCCTAATGGTGTGCTCTGAATGTATCTGGTGCATGATAACAGCATAAGCTCGCTGTTGATAAATTAAAATTACAGATGCTGTCTGAGATACCTCACAAAGAGGGTTCAGCTTTGACTAAAAAGCCTTCAAGATGAGATTAGGACACTTAATACTAAAAGCGGCATTTACCTGACATTGTCATCTTTTAGTTTCCTGGCTGCTTGTTTGGATAACTTAATCTGCAAGTCCAACCTCTGTAGGAAATCTTTGGCAGACAGTTCTTCTGGTGCAGTGGGCTGATTGTCAGACTCTTGAGGACTGGGAGAAGAACTACTTTCTTCCTGAACTGTCACTAGTCCTTCATCACAAGAAGGGGAGCTGTCAACAGTTTCATTCTCAGGAGACTCCAGTGAATTAAGTCCATTGAACAGTAATGGTTTCTCTGATATAACAGGAATATTCAGGGTTTTCCTCAGAAATATACAGTCATTAGTAAACAGTTTATTTGCCCTCTTTATTTGTTCCATCTGAAAAAGATAGGAAAAACGCAAGTTATTAGATCATGGTGAAGTATAAAGTACTAACTTTCTGAAATAGTATAGTAATCTCTAGTTACAATAAATCTATACCTTCTTTGCAGCAGCAATGACTTTAGGAAAGGGGGTTTTTTTTGCACTCAAAATGATTCCAGAGTGTATGCTGTGTCTTAGCCTTGCTAACTCAACACCCTAGCTTCTTCCTTCTATGTAGACTTCACTCCAAATACTGGTCTTTCTAAAGTCTTGCACTATGTAAAGATGCTTCTCTTGAACAGTCTTCCAATGTCTAGATAGGCTTACATGAACAACTTGCCACAGAATAAAAATGTATTGCAAAAGCACTGCTGATCTGAATTTACAATAGCTCAGAATTGCTAGCAGCTGCAGGTGAACTCTGGCAGAAGGCACACGTAATACAAACAAGGGGTGATAAGGTTGAGCATTCAGGACAAACTAGTTATAAACAGTGAGTACCACAAGTCTTGGAAAAGCAGTATGTATATACCTCATCCATAGTATTTTCCCCCTTAGCTGATATAACAAATTTGGATTTCAGATGAAATCCTGACTTTTAGTGAGAAATCAGGCAGTGAAAAGAATGGAGGACTCTTAAACACTTTGTAATAAAGTTGCACAGAAAAGTGGCTGCATTTGTCCAGTAAACTGAACGTACAGCATGATCAACAGCAACCTCATGAACATAATAATGCATGGTAACAGCCACCACGTAACTATTATATACTTTTTAGGCAACTTTTATCCTAAGTACTTCTAACAACCTGTTCATCGATACAGACAATCTTATGACAGAAGCAAGAAGAGAACTCCATCTTTCACACTGAACATACTAGCAGGGACTAAAGCCAAGCAGAGATGTTAGTCTTTCTTCTCTGTGCAGATGTGAGACTGAGCGGCCTCCTGCAGAACTAAAATAAACTCCTGCATGCAGTGTAGACCTGTACTGTGTGTGGTAACAGCACCTGCTGCAGTGCCATTATAGATCTGGTGTCATGTACGGATGCATTTGCTTGGGTCCTGGAAGCCTGATGAAATCTTTCTCCATAAAAATAAAGAGATTCGCTCTAAAAAGGCCAAGTGTCAGGAAGAGTGAGAGTAGTGAAAAATGTGCAGGAAAAGTGCAGCAGCAAGTTATTTTTATCCATGAAATATACAAAAACAGTATTCTCTACTTCATGAAAATCCCAACCTGTTGCTGCAAATGGCTAAGATGATGGAATGATTAGGTTTAATAATAATTTTCAAAAGCTGAATAACTAATATTCAGTGTCACATAGTAATCTACTACTGCAAATAAAAGCAGTTCATTACTCTTCCAGTTCCTGGAAGAGTGGGAACTATTTTCAGTTAGCCTTATATAAGGTGTATAAGTTCTAAGTTCTCTTCCAAGCTACATCACACAAAGGGTATAAAGGAAGCTTCACCTGATTTAATTACTACGACCTATAATAGCTATCAGATGCTAGTTTAGATGTCAGTTGTCAAAATGTCTAAAAGTTGTCTGTCTTCATGGGTATCAAAAAATGTTTAAAATGCCAGGTGGAGCTTTTCTGTAAAAATACAATACAAAAGCTGAAAACTGAGATCTCTGCTACTAGTGAGCTGGAAGATGATGCTTCAAGAGATGATAAATAATGCACTGTACTGCTGTCCCACTTCACTGTAACTCTACCTCTGGTTATGTCTTCCTAAAACACCTTTTAAATACCACTTTGTGGCCTTTGGAAGACTGTGCATCTCTGCTGTGCGTAACAATAAATGGGAAATACTTGGTTCTAGAAAGAACATCCCTCAGCCTCGGGCAAGTTACTTAACATGTGTAATATATACTGCTCCTTCTACAGCTCAAGATGACTCCATACATTCATAGATGTACAGACAGCAGGATTTAAACTAATCTAACTAAACTAACTTGATCTAACTTCTGTTAGATACAGACCTATAATGGTGAAAGCATGTGCTAAAGCCTTTGCTCTTAATACTTTACCTGAAGCTGCACTAAGGCATAAACTGGTACCAAACTAATCCATCAAAACTGTTCCTACGGACCCCATGAAACAAATAGTCCTCTTTCTTCTCCCCTCAGAAGGGATACCTTTGTATGATGGAAAACAGCGCTCCAATGGAGCCATGACTATGATACTAAACATTCATTAATTCCCAATGTTAATTTACCCAACAGCATTCAAAGGAAGATCTAATGAACATAAGCCATACAAGATTAACAGTGTCTGGGGGAAAGGGGTAATGGGGCAAAGGATGAGGCCAAATAAAGCACACTCATCTCTCTCTTGCCTAACACTTTCACCCATCTTAAACTGCTATGTCATGTCATGCCAAGGCAGGCACTGGACAGGATGTCTCTTGCTGCAAAGTTAACTCCCAGTGAGGAAAACCACTGATGAGGGGGAACTTCTAAAAACAGTAAGACTGAAAGCAATGGCAGCCAAAGATAATTCTGATGTTCTCATTACAGCAACTCTTACTTCTAGCCAAGTATACAGGATGCAGAAAGCAAATGCAATTACTCTTTAGAGAAAGTCAGCCCTTGTCATTGTGTGAATATACAAGAGTCTTCATTTTGCTAAAAGGAAACATGTTTGCATACATTCCTACCCTGGGCTGAAACTCATTAAAGAAGAAACACAATGGCTGATTTCAGCTAACTTGGCATTGCTCTGAGGGACATTTCATGTCAGTTTAACCTTTCTCAATAGAGGTCTATAATGATGCAGCTCTGGTTTCTTAAGCAGAGTACTAGCAACATTAAATCAAACAAAACATAAGATGTTTTAAAAAATCAAGCATTTATACATTAGATCATTAACACAGCAAAAGCTTAGAAAGCTCATACTGTGAACAAAGTTTACAGTTCATAAATTCAGCCTGTTTTTTCAGACTTCAGGTTTGATCCCCAACTGCACTTTAGCTGAAGGGGAGTTGTAACATCTTTAGAAACGCATTTCTTTCTAGAAAACTACTACGTAAGTAATCTGTGTGTATTTCTCTGTGTGCTTTGCCCCTGTAGTGAGAAAAAGTTTATTTTAATGCGTATCAATGTAATCAAAACCACCGTTAATCCTGTTGCCAAAAAGATTTGGTTGGAAGTGGATAAATCAACCTTCTTCACAACAAAGGGTGAAAGCTTTGAAGTTGCTGGAGAGCTTTAATAAGTCTTTCAGAACCAGAGAAGGAAAGGAAATACATTCCAGCCAGAACCTATTAATTTGGGACTGCGTTGTACCTCTTCTGGATGGAGCCCAACTGGAAGGTGTTCCTTGCAGCTGATGTGCAAATGACATTGGTACCAGTACCATGCTCATCAGCGATTTGGTCCCAGGCAATTTTGTCTGTTGTGACAACTGAAACTGCATATAGATATGTCATTTGGCAGCTCACTAGGCCCCAAATAACCTGGAATGAAGGTAGGGCAGGTGAGCTCCGCTCTGTAAGGAATAGTAGTGCGTTAGGGCCTGCTGGTAGAACTATTGGTTTCTGCATGTCCTAGGCTGGCATAAGACTTTCAACAATTTCCACAGAAGCTTTTTCTCTGTAGGAAGAGAGCAGGACAGCAGCAACACTTTCAAATCAGTTGTAAATCACTTCTAGGCTGGAAGAATTTTTAGCCCTGAAGCTATTGGAAGAAATTCTTGTTGCAGCCTATGTGTCAACCTCAAAATAATGATTCTTTTCAAGATAAGTTTAATTACACTGGTTTTTTTTTTAAACTTAAGTGAGTGTAGTGGTGAACTGCCATGTAAGCCCAGGTTTACTTGGTGGCAGTAAGTGCATCTTGGAGGCCACTGGCCAGTCCCAACAACCAGCACTTACCAGTTTCAAGCCCGTGCCCTATCTCAGAACGAACTTCAGCCATTGCCCATCAGAACCGAGTACTGACCCCTCCAACCAGGTCACAGGATTCAGATGTCAGCATTTTAAATACCAAAACTCAAACCAGCACCGTATTCACGGTAAGAAGCAAACCTCCTGCGCACTATGGGTAGGAAATGCTCTACAGGACAACTTCACCCTGCAATCTCACGGCTGTTTTCCACTTCCAGTGCCTCTTCCCCATCACCCCGGTACTTTCTGGGCCTAACAGCCGCCCGCCGCCGTGCCGGGAGCCCATCGCCGCTACTGGCTCTGCTGCCCCCGGGCCCTCCTGGCTCCCCGGGCCGGCAGGCCGCCCCGGCGGCGCGTCCCTTACCGTGACGCCGTACTTGAGGGCGATGCCCTGCAGCGTGTCGCCGGCGCTGAGCCGGTGCTCCACATAGCGCTCGGCCAGTGGCGCCGCCACGCTCGCCGTGCTGCCGTACGAGCGGGCCTTAGTGTGGGCCAGCCGCTGCGACAGCTCGGCCTCCGACTCCGGCCCGCCCGGCGGCTCCTCCCGCAGCGACTCGGCCATACTCTCGCCGCGCCTCAGCGACCGCGGCTCCGCGCCGGCTCCGCCACCGCCCCCCCGGGCATAGCGCACCGCCCCCGCCCCTCAGGCGCCGCCCGCCCGGCGGCAGCGGCAACGGTAACAGTAACGGTAACGGCTCGCGGCAAGCCCGCCGCGCATGCGCCGGCAGCGCGAGAGGCCGCACGCGCGGGGGCAGTGCGCGTGCCCACTGGCGGCCGGGCGCCGCGCCTGCGCAGTGGTGGCTCTGGGCGCCTCGAGGGGCGCGCGTGGCGAGCGGGTTGTGGCAGGGCCCAGTGGGCCTTTAATGCCTTCGGCTAACATTCAAGGTGACAAAGAATTTAACGTTTTCCTACGAAAAAAATTACTAATTGAAGGTGTTCTTGCTTTCCGCGAACCTTCGTGAGGTGGGCTCCCTGCGGGCCGTGGGCCTCTGCCCTGTGAACAAGCCCCTGCCTCGGCGGTGTGCCTGGGGCCCTGTGAGGGCCTCAGGGCAGCGTTGGGAGTGCAGAGCAAGGGGGAGGCCGTAAATGCGGGAGTATCATCTATCTGTGGGCTTTTACTGGTCACTTGCCACATGTCCTTGTGCTGGGTCCCAAAATCTGTCTAGCAGAAACTTTCTCCTTTAGGAAGGAGGACCCTTAGGAGGGGTAAGACTTCAACCCATTTGTCAGCTGGAGTTTCGGTAATGCACAGTTTGTCATTGAGGTTGAGGAGCAAAGAGAGTAAAAAGGAATGACTTTGGGTGTAACTCTACAAATACAAAGGAGGTGTAATTATGCTGGATTTAATAGAACCGTAAGAAGTAGGAAATTTCATGAAAAAAATGGATTTCCTGACTAATAACTTATGTCTTAGAATATCCATGTTATTTAAAGTGGAAGTAGTAACAGTGTTTTAAGTAAATACTTCTTGCCAAGAAATGTGTATAGGCTTTCTCTGAAAGCTGAACCATTATTTATTTCTGAACTAGAGCTTTCTCACAGAAACTCTGCAGTATGTGTAGGTGATGCATACATGTGCATCCTGTACAGGCACAGTACCGAAACACCAGATGTGTCCAGGGCAGCCTGTTCTACGTGACTGTTCCTGACCAGGGGTATTGGGACAAGATGTTCTGCAAAGGTCACTTGCAGTCTCAACCACACTGGGATTCTGGGACTGGTGTATGTGTCACAAACACCTGGTGTGGTATAATTTTTTTGCTGGGGAGGCCTAGAAAGATACACTTCTAGCTAAAACTTAAGCAAAAAGAGACAGGCATGTGATAACCTCAGCATTCCTCAGCCCAGTATATATTCACATAATTATTTGGAAAAATAAAATATATCAACTGACATAACTAGTTGTGGAGTTTAGATTAATTATGTTCAGTGGAGTCTCTCTAAGAATACAGTACAAAAATCAAGGATCTGATAAATGTTGCTAATCTGGCTAGAAGTTTCCAGGTATACGTTAGGAAAATGTAGAAGCTGCTCTGCAAGAAGCATGAGTTACTGATAAGAAACGACACATTAGCACCCCACCATCATATGAGAGAATCCAATATGACAATCCTAGAGTGTCCAAACAGGGAGATTGTAAGCAACGTGTATATAGATCAGGGCAGTACAAGAGATTATATAAATTGATGGCAAGAAAAGGTTCACTTCAATTTTTCTGCAGTCTACAATATATTGTGGAAGTTGGAGGCTCCTTTAGGAATGTCCAATTGAGTTTATGCCAGCTATAGAAAGAAAGCATGAAATTCTGACATCTCTGCTTTCAGTTCCTTGTGAAACAACTTTATCTCCTGGGCTGCATCAGCAGTTCAGCCATGACCCACCTAGCAAAAGATCAGAACTGCAGGTCAGCATTTATTAAAAATGTCTACTGTTTGTGCAGTGTGGTGTCACGGCTCAGCTTCAGCCTTTTAAGACTGATCAATTACAAACGTCTGGATGTCTGCCTAGAGCTGGAATTGCTCGGACCAGTAACTTCAGCTCAGGTGGCTTTTAGTAAAGGGGAGCTGCAGTTCAATAAAATGGAAATATTGTCTAACATTACCAGCACAGGGAGCTGAACTTGCAATATCAATTAGTTTGAAAATGTGTTTGACGAGTGCACTAATATCAGACAGTATTATTCCCTCTAATGTTATCTTAAACTCTACTTATATGCCAAGTGTTGCAATACATTTTAAATCAGCTGTCACAACTCTGAGAACAGGAGAAGCATCCCTTGCATTAATATAAAGATACAACAGATATATTAATGTTGAAAGCTTGATTTCAGTAATAAACCTTTTCAAGGAGTTGTATGAGGTTTTTTTTCTTCTGGAATTACTGGATTGTCTTTTCTTTGTATCAGCAATTTGTGGATATGTTTGTTTCTTACCCCAAAATCCATATTATATCCAGAGGAACGTTTGTATTTGGAATGTTGCCAAAATACTTGATCTGGTTAGCTATCTGCCTTTTCTTCACATAAAGTGAATACCCTCTAAACCAAAATTGAGTTAAAATTTGAGCCAGAGCTTAAATTATGTAACCCGTTTTACCTGTATTTTTAATATGCATTCAAAATGAGTTGCAGAAGAAACTAGAAGTGTATTGATAATGAGGAAGAAAGGAAGAAAATTGTGTTAGCAGTGAGGACATGTTGTTCATGCTACTGAAGTATCTTCATTGAGTGGTCTCTGATTTTCTGCAAGCTAAGGGAAACACTAGCTTGCCTAGGGTTTCTTGGCTTTAAGTTTAAGACGAGATGCCTTGAGAGGTTGTTAGTTGTCAGAACCCTGTGTGACCTTGGTAGAAGTTGGAGCTCACTTGTTTCACGATGTCATACTAACCAGAGCTTGTTGGCACTCTAGTGAAAACTGGCATTATGCGTGCGCTGTCTGCTTGTTGAGTTGCCTCCAAACAAGCTGAGAAGCCTCTCTGGAATGCTTTGCACTGGCTACTCACCTCCAGAGGTGTGAGCATTCAGTGTAGGGAAGTCAAACTTGCCACCTTAGAAAGAGTCCCTGCTATAGCTTTGGGATTCTCACTTCCCCATAGCAACATTCTCCCTCCTGATCTCTGAATCAGCAGCTTATTGACACACGTGGGTATCTCCTGATGGGCAGGGACTATATAGCAATTAGTTTTAATTTGCTGGTTTACGGCCTGATTGTGGTGTTCTCTGTATAGCAAGGGAGTCTCTTGACACTACTGACTCCACTTCCTTCCTCCCTGTTCTTTTCTGTCCTTCCTGTTTACTCATTACTGGTTCTGTGACTTCTTTCCCACCAGTAGCCTCCAGTTCCGAGGAGCTGTACTTGCCCAAACCTGTTTCTTGCATTAAAATCAGTGATTCTGTTGGTGATGCTAGCACTGAAGTCACGTAACTGGGGATTGGACTTGACACTCTCATCAGACCTGCATGGGACAGAGGAGTTCACTCCTCTGCGTCATTGTTCCAGGGCTGGCTGCGGATGTTATTACATCTATTATTCATTTCACATTTGGGAAGCTATTGCTGCAACTATAGCAGCTAGAAACATACTTATAAAAATGAAAGCTTTAATTTCAGAAACCTCAACTAGGCATTGTGGAGTGCCTGCCTGACCTAAGGGTTCCTTAGAGCTGAGTCTGAAGAAGGGGAAACCCCTTTCTGCATGCTTTTTCTCAGGGGCGTGTTGAGACCTAGATAATACTATCTTTGTGTTCTTATATAAACTCCTTGTACAGGAACTGGATGACAGATAAGATGTTTGGGAGCTAATATTACAATATTTACTCATGCAGCAATAGCGAGAGGTAATTCTAATGAATCATTGTATTTAGGAGCTCTCACTGCCTCTTCTGTCTTTCTGAATTTGTTCTGAGGATGAGTTTTTGGTAGAACTTCTGGATGAATTTTCTAAATAACCAACAGTATTCAAGTCTATGCAGTCCATTGACCTTAGTATTGGTTACTTAGCTGCCATTTTATCATTGAAAATCATCCGTATCTAAATCAGTAAGTGCACAGTGGTCTTGGTTTTTTTTTAATATTGTAAAGGTCAACAGACTGAAATCAGCAATCTTCTAATATAGAAATCGGTATCAATTGAGACTAGCTAAGGTGGCCCATAGGACTTAATGGCAAAGTAGAGAAGAGAATGCCTTCTAGCTAGGTAATAATTCTGCTAATGATCAGATATTCATCAGCTACTTTGTCTGTAAAGAAACCCAAATTTGCTTAGTAAAGGATTACTGCGACATTTCCTAACTTTGATGTTTATGATGATGCAAGCCAGAGACATCACAATTTATAATAGTTTACTGATGTAGGACAGGGATCGTTTAATTTTGGGAACAATAAGAAACTATCCTTGTAGGCTATATGTGTGGGCAGATTCACAGTAATTAGGACAGAATAGTCTAAAAGATGGCTATCCCCTGGTAATGAGCAGTGTATTGAGCTATGCTGTCCACCTTTGCTCATGTTGCAACCTCTGATAAAAAAAAGATGTAATGTAGGACAAAGATCAGAGACAAATCCTGCCTTTTAAGGATAATAGCCCTGGGTTCTGCAATTAATTGCAGGAAGGAGAGAGGGTGTTGCATGAATTTCAAAAGCAAAATAGGTTCATCTGAACTGATGCACAACACTTAAGCTGTGCACATATTCCTCATCAAAATAAGCCCATTATGTAGCCGTAGCAGCTGGGAGCCATTATTAATATTTAACACTCTTAGCAGGGGTTACTATGGGTTCCTGTAATAAGGTTACAAGACAGTGTTGCAATATCATGTGCTGTGGGTTTGCATTCTCAAAGCTTTTTTGGGCTTGTATGAAGTCTCAGTGAGATGAAATTTGTAGAGGCTGAATATCTTCCTCTGCTGCATTGTAGTGCGTGAATATTCATTCCTCTTTGTCTCAAGCTTTACTTATGCATCACCTGCTACTTAGCAATGTGAATGTAGGAAGTCCTATGCTGGTAGGAGCAACCTTGCAAAGGAAGTGATGCAAGTGTTTGGGTCCTGTGGTGAGGGCTGGCTTGTGCTATCACTGATTTATTCTGTTTCCTCCAACTGTGTGGTTTTTGGTGTGATCTGCTGTAGAATGATGATACCAGTCAGCCTCTTTTTCCTAACTAGATGTTTTGACTGATACTTGTTTTCTGACTCTGCATGCTGCTAGGGCAGGCAGTTCTTGGGCAATTTGTAGTTCTTTCTACTGAAAATAGGGGGGCTGAACATGCAAGATGGAATTGCATGTTTTGCATCTGAGAGGGGACCATCCATGGGTGTATTAGAGCCTGGATCATGTGGCCAGCAGGCAGTACCCAGCAAAGGGAACTTGTCAGGCAGGGAGTTGCTGCTGGCTTTTGTTTGGAGGAGTGTGGGACAAGGTATCTGATGGCTCTTCAGGAGCAGCCGCTGGCCATCAGGCTCTCGTTTTGCTTAGGTCTTTTTTTAGCCTTTTTATTGTTTGTCAGCTTAAAATAAAGTCATAAAATCAGTCTGGTTAATAAGTTATCAGGCAGTGAAGTCAACAGTACAGAAGGAGGCAACATCATAATGTTAAAATGCTGTTGTACCTTAAGAAGCAAGTATTAGGAAGGTGCCTTGGGACTGTATCTGCTGTCCTTCAATGACTTCTGTGTTAAATGTATTCAGTTTAGAAATAAAATGTCAGGCTGTAGCCTTCCTTAAACTCATGCCTTGCTGCTAATGTATGTAACCTCAAATTATGTGGAGCAGATGAATACGTGCTGACTAACTTCGTAATGCGTCAATAGCATTGCACTGTTTAGCCAGCAAATTAGTGACAGGAGATGTTGGCAATGTCGTTTTTACCTCCCAAGATGGCTTATAGATTTGCAGGTGGTAATGCCTTATGTTGCTTCTCTGTTGTTGTCTGTGTAAAGCCTGCTGCAAGACGATGGCAGCACTTATTTTTACCAAGCTCATTTTGGAAGGGGAGGAGTGTGAGAGGGACGCCAAAAATAAAGTGCTGAAAACAAGGAGATTACTGAGTGAATATCAGACAACTTTTGGAGTGATTCCCTTATCATTGTACTTCATAATACCATGTTTGATTTCAATTTCCAGAGTGAAATTAATGTCAAAATAATTTCTTGCATATCATATTGGAATATTAGTCATTGCAGAGTACTTGTGAGTTTAAACTTCCTTTTAATTTAGCTTCTGTATGTTTCTGTTCACAGTGCCTCACCTGCCCATGCTAACTGCCGCTCCCCATAAGCTCCCCCTGTTCACATGCACCAGCTAAGGTAAAATCCTCACCATTATCCATCTCTGCCATCACTGCTGAGCCTTCTGCTGCCAAGTTAATAATAATGTCTTCCTTTCCCTGCTGAATTAAAATTCAGTGGAATTAACCCCTGCTTTAGCCTCTTTTAATTAAAAAAAGCAATGAATACAATAAATCAGGATGTAATATGAGAGTTAATGGCACCTCCACTGATGTGTAAACCCAACAATGAGTATAAGAAAGACAGCTCTGTCATGTGGGAGAGCTGTGCAAAATAGCCAGAGGGGTGGTAATAAGGAAGTGTTTTGTCTTCATTACTTCTCTGTCAGTGGCTTTTTCACTCTCAACATTTTGGTTGGAGACTATTTTATTGGAAAATCTGTAAACAGGTGATTCACCACTAGAAATGGTTTATTCATGCAGATATACATTAAAAAATAATAAATTCAATATTTGTTTGTCGGTGGGGGGGGGTTTCTTTAAAGTGTCATTATGTACCTCACTTTTCCAGTCACAGCTCTGTCTAGAGCCGAAGGAAACTTTCTTAATTAAGTGAAGAACCACAGAGGAAAAGATTACTTTACTTACATATGTTATTACAATTCCTTTTTTAAGGCTTATTTTTACCAACAGTTTTGTATAACCTGTTCAAACATGTCAAGAATAACTTGTTTATTTTATACATGCCTTTAGATTTGTTTTAGCTCAGGAAGACTTAAAAAAATTTAAAAATTAAACATCCCTTTTAACACTTCCTTCAATCTTAGGGTTCAGTACAACAGCAATGAACTAGTGATTTCAAAAAGGTCTGTCCTTTATCAAAGTGTACATCTAACTACTTCATCAGAGAATCCAACAAATCTGTCCAGAAATTCCCCAAGAACATGACTGAAGTCAGCAGACATGCAAAAATTCAGGTCAGAATATCAAGCTTTTCATCTCTAAACTATACCTACTAAACTATACATATTCTCCCTTCTGTCTGCTCATTGACCCTATTTCTCTTCCCTGTCCATCCTCATCCTTCATTTCCAGCTTTTTGTTGCCCTTTCTCCTTCTTTAGGTTGGATCTGGCTTCAGCTACGGAGTTGAAGCATTCTAAGACAGAATCTGAACTGCCAGTAGACTTAGTCTGTCCTCTAGACTCCAGTTTGCTTCAATCTGTGGAGTTACCCAGGTGATCAATAGTGTAACTTTGAAATTCAGACTGTAAATCTTCAGCTGCCTGCAGATATCCCAACAGCCCCCTGCCCACTTGAAAGAAGAGCTGGGAGGAGCACACAGATGCTTGCTCTTGCATATATACATGTGTCTGAAGGAAAATGAATTTAGAAAGAGGAGCAGATGAAGGGAAGGGGGGGAGGGGTTTCTATTTGTGGGTATTTTCCTTCAAGGAAAAACAAAGTTTAGCTCTTGCTTTGGAAAGAGCAACTCAGATTAGGTTTTTGCTATGAGTCACTTCTGAAATTACCTGTCTTCATTTAGAGGAGAGGATGCCTTAGATTACAGCTTCCCTGGGCCTGAAGGTGGTGGCCCTTGTGATGCTTCTCTGAGAGCAGCCTGTCGCTGGTTACAAGGAAAGCTGCTCTATGAATAAGAAGACACAGCAGTGATGAGGGCACATTTGAAGCTGTGTAGCAAGCTTGTATTTTAGGAGCTGTCTTTGCCTTCCAGGATGTTTACTAGTGTGTATTTTCTTCCTGTGGAAATATTTTAATTTGGCATAGTTGGCCTTATAGTTTATGCTGTCATTCAGTGTCCAAAACTGAAGTATGTTTTTGGCCTGTGACTATTTTTAGTGGGTGTAAATAGGGCACCAGCCCAGCAGTGTTCATGCTTTTTATTACAGCTTCTCACTTTGTGCAGTTGGCCTTAGAAGTATTACAATATGGTATTACTGGAAGTGAGAAGGTAATGATGGACCAAGTGGTCCATTGATTTGTATCCTGACAGTTTCTGGGTGTTGTTACGTAGCTTTTAAAGTCACAGTTATACAACAACTTTCTCTGATCTGGTCAAGGCAGTTGGTGGATCTGAGTGAAAACTAACTTTTTCCCTTTCTCAGGTGAATTGTTCCCACTGGGGATGAGGGTGGGTGATGAGGGTGTGGGATGCATCTGCCTTTCCTTCTGGCATAAGACATATGCAAACTAAAGTGGCTGTACAGTCTCTGCTGTTATTTATCTGGTATTGACTTCTTATTCCTTCATTGTGTACACTTGAGTATTTGCTCATATTGCCACTCTGTTTATATAGATACAGAAAGCTTTAAGATCAACCTGCAAACAAAATCTTCACGGTGAGCTAAAGCAGTCCAGCAGTTTGGTGTCCTTCATTTTCATTCCCATGGTTTTTGTACTGAAATGCTGCCCTCGAGTGGTGACCAGTTGATTGATCCCAACTGTAGATCTCTGAGCCATTCTTCCTGCTGGGCCGGTGCCCTGTGTGCCCCTTTTGGGGTGACTGTCCCCAGCACCCCAGTCCCCCCAAGCACAGCAGAGCTCCAGAGGCATCATTCAGCTGAAGCCAATTGCTCAGCCCACTCCCTACATGGACTGATGCAAAGTTTCCAAGTGGTGCCCCTGCCCAGGGCAGGGGGGTTGGAACTAGATGATCTTTAAGGTCCCTTCCAACTCAAACCATTCTATGATTCTATGATGTTACAGCACAGCAGCTTGAACTCCCTGGTGGCAACAGTGTCCTCAGCTCTTACAAGAAAAGATAGAACTGTAATTCTGAAGGAAATGTAATAATTTGAGATGCTATTCTGACTCTAAATTTCATTTATATGAATGCTTCTTCCAGTCACTCCATCTGTTGTGCTGGTTTTGGACTATAGTTCATGTTTTTGACATAGAAACCATATAACTTTGTCAAAGAGTGTTTTTCTGTGATTGGGTACAGATCTCTGAGCTTGTTTAAGCAGTACTTCCACTGTACTCTTTGAGTCTCCCCACTTCCTTTCTGTTAAACTCGGAGCAGGCTCGAGATAGTCTCTGACAATGTGGTACTTATGGACAAAATATCATGTAGCAAAGGTCCTGTATGAAGGTAGCTTCTGAACGAGCTGCAGAGTACCCTGGCAGTTTATTGAGTCACAGAAGATGACAACTTAATAAAGGGGTAAAAGTGTCTTGTGGGAAAGCAACTTGCAGTGTTAGTGCATTCAGTTCTCTACTGTGCCTCTCTGCTGAGGTTACAGTCTTTCCAGCAGTTTTCCTAGAAGCGTAAGGACGCTGGCTGCTCAGCCAGTAAGTCATAGCTTAGTGTACTGGTTTAACTCAGAGATGCTTGTTTTTCTGGGCCACTGAAAAGTGTGTCAATATGTGTCTTGTTTTGCCTGCAAGTTAAAAAGCAAAACAAAAATGATGAAGGTTTTTATGTGAAGGGAGTTATGTCTTTTGTAAGGACTTTGTTTTTAGCATAACCAGGATATTTAAAGAGTGCTCCATGTTTCCATGCTTCATTGTAGGCCAGTTGTTCAAAGGGATATATAATCCAACCTATAGGTTATTAACTCTTCTAGCAAGTACCAAGTGTGTGCTATTGGGAATATTCTCATTTTCTCATCTTTTCCTAAAGACAGAGGATAATGCTTTTCTTATCTACTGTAAACTTCTATCATCCTGTACAATGTGCAGATACCATAATTTCTTTCTGCATTAACACATCTAATTAGGGATGGGCTTGTTTGTTCAAACATCAGTATAGTTTATGGAGTCAGATATAAGTGAGTATATAAGTTCATTATAATTAAAATAACTTCTTCCTCTCAAAGGATTTCAGCTGCAGAGTCCCTTCTAGGGCACCTTTCAAGACTGATTATTTAAGTGCCCAGGTCTTCCCTACTTCTCTGTTCCCTATGAATCTCTTTAGGTGCCAGTGTGATCTTATTTATTTTTCAGCTAGTTTTCACTGTGCAGCCTTCATCCCGTAAAGTAATTGCTTCAACCACCAGCTAATTCTTGCCCACTGTCCTTTGGGTGACCAGTCTTTGCAGTAGTTGTGCCTGTGTTTGTATGAATATATGGCATGTGTATGAAGGACTCCAAGAGCCTCTGTGTGAAATATATATGTCAAATATTGCCAGTAAAATAATCTCCTTGATAATTTGACTCAGTTGAAGACTGCCTGCACTGAAGAGCTCTCTCAAAAATAATTTCTACTCTATTTCTAGTTGAGAGCTGAGAGCTCCTTAGTTAAGGTGCTGGTACTGGACATAAAATGAGATTTTTTCCAAATTATTGTAATGTCACTTTGTGTACTTTTACTCGGTGCTATCCAAAGTCCCATCGAAACAAAGTATGGAAAGACAATCTGGGGCATTATTATCACAGGCAAGAATATAGAAAGGAAGTGCCTGGAATGTTGGGGTAGTAAAGCAGGTACATACTAGTTTATGCTCTGACGTAACTGTCAGACTTGCAATCAGATGTTATGAACAGGTAATTCTAGAACTGAAGTTAGTAAATTGGAGTGTTTGAAGCAGTGATTATCTCTAATATTGTACCAGTGATAGGTCAGATGCTAAATGCCAATGACTAGGCTGTATATATGGAGGTTTGGGCAATGGTGGTTCCTGGAAGCAGTCTATTTTCAGCAGACTTGCAACTGAAAGTACTTAATTGGCCAGAGCTGCAGTGAGAGGAGGCAGGTTCTCTCTCTCAGATAGACTGTACTGGTTACATTAGAGTTCACATTTATTTATAATATTTCATGTTTCTAACAAATGTGAATACATTTTTATGCATTTAATTCATTACTTTAATTTAGTGCATTTAATTTTGATACACTAACAAATTGCAATAAATGTGAATGAATTAAATGTATCCAAATGGAAAGCCAATGTATGTGTTTTGGTGGGCAGGTAATCTATATAATGCTATGATAACCTTACAGTATAACAATGCTGGATTTATGCCTGAAATACCCATGAGTATATTGAATTGGCTTTTTACAGTGAAACAATTGGTGCAAATATAAGAGGTAAAATAAATGGTGGCATAGAGTAATAAATAGGAACATTAGACTAATATGATCAGTCAGAAACAAATAGATGATTAGTAGTTTCATTGTTAGGATTCATATTTAAATGTAAAAGAAATGAGATTAAAGAAAATAAAATGTTTTTCTTAATGGATGGAGCGAATTTGAATTGGGAATTTTTGTCTGAAAGCTTTCTGTAGTGATTACTCTTTTCTACAGAGTTTAGCTGCAGTATGGTGCAGATTATGTGAGACAGTGAAACCTGAGTTGGAGCAGGGACCCGCTGATTTGTTTGCTGCTTACATTAAATAATCCTGCTTCCCTCAAATTTCAAATTTCATCATGCATAGCATCATCTATGCTAGTGTCTTCTGTCCTTGTAAAGATAACTTGAAAAGAAATGAAGGGAGCACAATGGAGAACATCAGTAAAATAGGAACACTTGCTTCTTGCAATTCAATGCAGAAAAGCATTTTTCCTTCCTTTCCTGGCTGAAATCCTCAATATACTTTTGGCTTTAGTTTTCAAGCACAGTCCAGCATCCATTTGTTACTATGCAATGAATCTGTGTATGATACTAACTGGACCTGGCAGCTCTTTTCTAAAATAGACTGTTCCAATCTGTCACTTTATTCTTTGGCACCAGGGATTTTCATTTCCCTGAGATGAACTCCGCTGCTGGGCATCCAACCTGATGGAGTGGAAGAATGACAGAACAAACTGCTGCCATCAGCTAATTCACCTGAACAGAGCAATGTGTGAGACCTCCCTGTCCTCTGAGGGTCCTGTCATTCGCAGCAGCCGAACAAATATTGCCAAGATGGCAAGCGAGCCAACGGGAGGAATTACCTGAGAGAGGCCAGACATTTCATGCAAACACCTGTGCGTGTTCTTACTCATACCAGGTTGCTGGAACTTGCCTCACATCAGCTTTCCTGTTAAGCAATACTTTCAAGCTGCTCTGAATCATTTCCTAACTCCATGTCACTTGAAGAGACTGAAAAGGTGTCTTCTGCTTCTCAGAATCGGTATGCTGCTGTTTCCTGGTGAGCATCCCTGGCAAGTTTGTTTCTGTAGGAAGTGCTTATGGAGTTAATTAGCATTTAGTATCAAAGTTGACTTTCTTGTAAAATTGTATACAACCCTTGAGGCCTAACCTGTTGTTACATTGATTACAGCTGCCAAGATTTTTTTCTCCATCAAAAAATGCATCTCAGTCACAAGCAGAATACCACTAAGTGATGCCTTTGTTCACTTTGTTTGATGTCTTGCTTCTCGAAGAGCATGCCACATAAAAAAAGAAAAGAAAAGGTGAAAGAGGTGGAGCACAGGGTAAAGGAATCCATCAGAAGAGCAAAATGGTCAGGAGCTGTGTGTACAAAACATGGATTTTAACTCTGCAGCTCCTTAGCTGGAAACAGAAGCTCAAAGGCTTCAAACCCAAGTCAGGAGTAGAGTCAGGGCAGCCTTCTGGAGCCAGAGTCTCTATAAAGATATGTCTGTGCCCCTCCATGTGTAAGGAAATAAAAAATGGTTATTGTTGTGATTTGTCTTGCATAGACCCAGAGGGTCCATTGTGGTTTTGTCTTGCATGGACCCTGAGGGATTAGGACAGCATTGTGGGATGGAGAGACAGACCCTTTTTTTTGCTGCCTCTGCCTCTGTCTCACATTATCATGTGAGATAATGTGACTCTGCAAAAAAAAGCACCCTAGACTTTTTTTCTCCTCACTCCACTTCCATGTATTTAGTCATACAGATTAAACTTAATACTGAGCACCAGTATTTAATGCATGAATTGAGAAACAAGGAGTACTGAATGTATTAATCTCTTGAGTGTTGTGACGTAGTTGCCATCTGCTTTCATTAGTTACTATTGAAATTGTCTGTTGGGGTAAGATGTTAATTTTCCTACATTAAAAGTTGCATTTCATTCTATCAGTCTATTTCCACTTACTCGTATGACCAATTAGTATGCAATGTAAATTGATTACAAAATATGCAAGAAAGAAAGAACTTTTTAAAAGAATATTACACATTAATTTGTGTAATATATTCTGGTTAAGGGAGAGGTCTGTTTGTGTAATCAGTCCAAGTTAGTGCTGAGAAATATATGAAATCAAAGAAAAATCAAAAGGCTGCTAAAATCATGTTTCTTCCAGGCAGATGTGTCTGGGAACCAAGTGTCTCTTAGGGTACAATTTTTGTGAAGTTGCAGGGTTTTTCACCTCTTATCAAGTGCACTTGCTCATCTTGGTGAACATTTGTACAAATGGCTCACACAACATGGGAACTCATAGTAAACAATTATATGCCTCCTAGGGAAATAATGAGTGCCTTACAATTAGCAGGCAGAATGTTCAGCAGTAGGTCTGAGGTGCTGGCTCTGAATTAGATGCTAAAATTGGAACCTTATTTCACAGCTTTGAATAGAAAAAAAGCTGGGTTTGAACAAGAACTAGGTTTTTTCTTTTAACTGGCAAAATTAACTTCCGTGAAGGAAAAGGTGATGTGAACTGCACTTCAGCTAGCTTGGCTATAGAAAGATTCTTCAGCCTGTTTTGCTGAGGTAAAAGTAATAGACATGTTTAATCACCCTGTGAATTGAGATCATTATTTTAGTGTAGTCATAACTACAAAGAAAAATGTTAATCACTGAGATTGGATTAAGCAGTGACCTTTTAAAACCATGGCGTTTGCAGCTATTAGACTTGCTTCAAAGTAGGAGTTGGAAAGCACTTTCAGTAGTGAACCTTTTCGAAATAGTTTAAATGTTTCTGCTTCTGTCCAAAAAAAACCCAGTCAAATTAAAGAAATGCTGAGATTACTGATTTTTTAATTCTTTGTATAATCCACACCATGAATACACATGATGTTCTCCAGTGCCTCAGTGTCCTGAAAAACACAGCATTTTTCAGCTTTTGTTTATAAAATAGTAAATTCCATCTTCTTTTTTTCTTGATTAAAAGGACTTGATGTTTTGGTTTGTTATTTACATTAAATCTGAAAGTGGAAACAAGAAACCCAATTTCTTTCAGGCAGTCCTTTCTCTGCAGTAGGACTGCAGCTGCTTATGAGTTGTAGGTCAGTGGGTGTGATGGTACTGGTCATCTGTATGGTATTTCTGTAGGGAAAGCACCTACAAAGAAGTGTGTCTGTGGAGAGTTGGAGGTAAGGACCAGGAGGTGAGGAGTCCTTGCTCTGCTGTGGAAGCCAAATGAGGTCCCTGGGCAGTCTTGCCCAGGCTGGTCCTGTCTGATTGAAGGTGCTTTAAGAGCAGGCTAGGCTTTTAAAGTGACCTAGGCTCTTAAAGTGACCTAGGCTTGAGGTCACTGGAGAGAGGAGAATACATGAAGGTAAATACAGCTGGGCTTCTATACAATAGGTGCAATGGAGCCAGACATGCACTTGTAATTTTGAACTCTAAATCAGAAATAATGAAACTGCTGGTTTAGTTTCTCATCTCTTTGCAATGGTAACCATGCTTCTGCTAGATATTTGGGCTTTCCGTGGCACACTGCAGCCTCCCATTCAGCTGCAGGCTGCTAGGCTCTGTAAAATATAAATAGCTGTTTAAAATGCACATGGCAATCTTTAGAGCTAGTTTTGTAGTTTTTAATTGACCCAAGTGATAATCTAAGCTACTAGTGAGAGCACTACCTGAGCTCTTCCAGTGCAGGGCTTAGACTCATCTTCTTAAAAGCCTCTTTATGAATCATAACTCTTTCTGTCCTTGAATAACATAAAATCTAACAGCATTGCAAATCTTAAGATTAACAGTCCAAACCTCTTAATGACAGTTGGTTTTGACGTACATCTGAAGAAGTAGGTACCATTACTCTTCCTCACTTGGACTACATCCCTAGATCCACTTAGTAACACCCTGTAGTTCTGTTTCTTCATCACCAACTCCTGACCTGGCTGTGTAAACAGGCAGGCTTCTGTTGTTCAATGTTACATCTGGCAAACAAGTAAATCAAGTAGACCGTGTATTCAGAGTGCAAATTTCAAAGGCGAAGCCTGTGAGAATTAGACAAGGATTGAATTTATTTTTCTAAAGTGATTATGCTAAAACATATTTCTCTGCAGTGGACAACACTGTGCCATACTGATAATTCAGTCACTCTTCTAACTACTTTCACTAACCAGGAATTTTTGCTTGCAAGGATTTCTGTTCATTATCTCTACTTTAAGGTATCAGCTATTACATTAGTATATCCATGTTGGTCTTCCGTCTTGCCTATATTCTCTCAGGCTCTCTTGTCCTTCTCGTGAACACAGATCTTGGCAGCATTTCCTTTTAGTGACCTCTCTCTCTTTCAGTCTTCCCTGCATGTGGCTGTGTTTTGGGTGGCTACATCTGGTTTGGGGATGGGGCTGCTGTTGTTTCAGCTGTGCCCTTTCGCAGAGCAGCACAGTCGCTCCTTGTAGCTGGATGGCAGTTACTGTTTACACTGATTTTCAAGAGACTTTGGCCAGTCTATAACCATGAATGGCATCTGTTTCTACTGGTTTTTATATTGTCTCCTAACAAGAGCATGGACTCTGATTAGTCTGTCTTCAAGTCAAACCTTTCAAGTCAGTCTGAACTGGATTCAAATTAAAACCATGATTCTTCTCCCAATTTGCATGTGTAAATGGAATGAGTTCAAAACAACAAGAGCTCAGTGTTCTTTATTACAACAGGGCTGGTCATTTTGAAGCATAAGTTTGATTTTCCCTGTGTAATTCTGGCAACGATATGTGTAAATAGGTTAGTTCTAACTTATTAACCTCAAACCCCACTGTGTCTCAGGTATGAAATGCAGGGCAAGAAAATGTCTTCTCACTGGAGAGAACACTTTGTTAGTCATGTATTTCATCTGCACCCAGACAGGTTTTTCTCTACAACTTTCATTCAAGAAAAATTACTCTGGAGAAAGGATGTGTCCCTCCTCCTCCCTGAGCCAAAATAAATCCTCAGCTCTTTAGACTATCCTCAGGAATTTCTTCTGGGCAGTTCAGTCATTTAGCCCCAGGAAGGCAAGTTTGGCAGGAGCCCTGAACCATGGGCAAGTGTTTTCTGGGAGACAGTCAACAGTGTCCGAGGAATGGGATGGAGGGGGGAAGTCCAGATGCTGATTTACATCACTCAGTGCTGAGATTAAAATAGGGAGCTCTTCACAAGCCAGAGCTTTTAGCTAAAGCCTTGGTAGTATCTGGAGTATTCCGTTGTGCTATCTGCATTAAGGGAAAAGCACTTCAGACTTTGAACCTTGAAGTCAAATTGTAAAGTCTTGAAAGAACAAGAGCTGTGGTTGTAACCCCCACACTGCACATCCTTTCTTGCTGTGGGCATCAAGCAATTAGTAGGACAATGCTGGTCTCATTCTCCTGCTTCATATCCCATACTTTGTATGTATTAGCAGTACCATTTATTTTTAAAACTATTTTATGGGTGTAAAGCAGAGATCAACTGGAGTGCTTTTAGTTAAAAGGAAAATGGAGATTCTCAATGCAGTGCCATTAACTGCTGCTAGTAGATTTGCAGCCCTTTTCCTGGCAGCATAAAAATGGTTGGGAGGAGCAGGTATTTCCTGGAAAAGTTGTGCAAAAAGTTAGTGAGGAGATTTGGGCTCTGTAATGTGACTGGAGATTTCTTTTGGTGATGTATAGGTGGGGTGAGCATCAGTGGCCATACGCATATAGCTATGGTATATGTAATGGCCTTGTGATTAAGAATGGATGAATCTATCTTTCAGCTGTTAGGAATAGTCATCATCACTGAGGAGCCAATGCTAAAATCCTGGAATGGTAACTGTGGGACAGACATGTACTTGGGGAATGGTGGTGTCTCCATTTGGCTGTACTGTAAGAACAGGGTACAGCTGAACAGTTCTGAATACTTACAATGGGTATGTGCTACTCTGGCTATGCAATTTAGGGACGAGTTTAAAAATGCTTAAATCAGGCCTGTGAGAATGCAGGTTTTCACATCTGAAACAGCAAATTGCTTCATGTTTTAGGTTTTGTTTTTTTCTGAATATTTTCTTGTCTTCCTTGCACATTCAGTTATTTAGTCTATGGAACTTATAGACTGGTCTGTTACTCCAGGCCGTGAGTTTCAGTTCCTCATCATTAAAAGTGGATCTTTACAATACCTGTTGTATACATTGTCCCAAGTTGATTTTCCTTTATTAAAAAATGACTTTTAGCATCCACTCTGAATTCCTCTCTCCCCATAGTGTGTGCTATGACTGGAATTTCCTTTGTTATAAAATGCTTCAAAAGATTAATTGCTAAAAATTTTAAATGTCTAGATTGTCTTTGATTTCGCATCTCTTTTTCCTGAATGATTGCTTGTGTATGATCACCTGACACTGAAACAGCAAAAAGCCACACTTCCAATTGTGTTTTGAACTCTGTACTGTAGTTATCTCTAGCCTATAATCTTGGGGTTCCTGGAGTTTAGTGGTCTACTGTCCACCTATCAGAATACATAAATCTATTTGTGGTAGGTCTCAGTCATCTCACGGGGAGGAGAGTGGACAAACCTTAACCTCTTCCCCCCATGATCAATGATACAACCAAGGGCACGCTTGAGAGCATTTGATTCCCAATCTTAAGTTTTCTCTCCTTCCTCTTATGCTGAAGGGACTTTCTGAATGCTAGAGGCTGACAGGTGCTGGCAGTGACTCTTAGGTCCTTTAGTGATGAGCACACAGGCTCTGGGCAGATCTACTTGGTGTCCATCTCCTTGGCAGTGGTTGCAGCACCAGCTGTACACAGCCCTGCTTCATGAGTGCTCCCTGAAGCTCAGGGCTTTTTCCTATATGCTATTTGTTCTGTAATCTCTACTGTTGGCTGTCTGAAGTCTTTCAGTGGCTTGCCTAGGGAGAAAGGCAGGAGCAAGAATCAAGCCATTAATTAAAGTCTGCCCGGTCTGGTTAAAGCACAGTTGCCATGGCAGCACTGCCCCTGGATGCTCCAGCCTGAGTCACACTCCTGCTCCCCTCAGCCTCTCTGGGGTGCCCGGCTGCCTCTGCAGAGAGGGGGACGCTGCTCTTGCTCCTGCCCAGGCACTGAGCAAAGGCTTCGGTGACTCACGGCAGAGATCAGAGGGGAAGGAGAAGTATTACTGCAGCCCCAGTGAGCTCCACTGGAAAACAAATGCATGACTGGTAGATAAATCTTCATTGACGGGGTAGAGCATCAGGCTCTGTGTGAGCTGCTATGGAAAATGTCAAGGGGACTTCTATTTTTAACTTTTCGTTGGATGAAGATGGGAAAAAGTATTCAATGTATCTGTGCCTCAGTTTCCACCGATGCGTACAGTACTCGCTGTTTGAGTACTTTTAAATGTTTGCACCAAAACTGTTTGGCAAAATGCAGCAAACTATGATTTTTTAATGATTTGAAGATGGTCCAAAAATTGAAATGTCACCAGTCAAAAGGGGAGTGCAAGGGGGAGTCACCCTTTCTAAAGCAAGCTTGTTTTCTAACTGTAAAGTTGACATGGGAGAGGATGTTCTGTGGATCCCTGAGGTAGTCATAAATGCGCAGTTTAGAGGAATGTGTAAAGATGCATGACTCCCAAAATATTTATTTATGTGCTTTTTGTATTCCTCAGCTCTGCAAAAATCTCAGTGAGGCCCACAGATTCAGCCCAAATCCAGTCCTGCCTCCACTCCCTCTTCAGTTAACCGTAAGTAAGGCATTGGTTGTCCTGTGACTTTGCTACGGGAGGGAAAGCTGCTGTGCTCCCTGTCCCTGGGAAAGCACCAGTGCTCACCTACCCGAAGCCACAGCAGGAGAGCGGGGAGCTGCGCTGTGCAGGGCACCCCACTGAATGCCAGCACTCGTGTCACAGCTCCCTTTCTCATTCCTGACGGTTGCTGAAAGTAATGCCATCATTTGCCTCTGCAATAAATTGACGTTAATTAATAGTGTCTGACTTCGGCATTTCCAACAGTGTACGTGTACATTCCCTGGTAAAATCCAGTGGACTAAACCCCATTTTGTGACAATGAGCCTGCAAGGATGGGCAGTAACTCACAGCTTGCTGGGGCCTTTCCTTTATAGTGTAGGAAAACTGTTTGTGTCCCGTGCTGCAGATAAGAGAGGATTTCCAAATATTGCTCAGCCTTACAGCAGTGTTTATTCTGAACTCCTACAAGGTAGATGCAGTCTGTTTAGGCACCATCAGCATGCTGGTGATCACTGCAGGTGCTGGGCATGGTCTTGGTGAAAGCAGTGAGAAGGAGCTTGCTAACTTGGATGGTGATGAGGCTGTGCAGTGCCAGGTTCCCCAGTGCTGGGGTGAGAGTTTTACTGTGTGCACCCTTTGTGGTATCTAAATTCTTTTGGAGGTAAATTTCTCGTTCATTTCAGAGCAGCTTTCCTCAGGGGAGGAGATTCAGGGGGTCATCCAGAGGGCTGATTAGCTTGGCACTGGTTTAAACATTTTCAAGTAAATTAGCCTGCTGAGGTCTCCTTTGTTAAGTTCCAAGCAGAGCGAATGATTGGGTTCAGTGTGAACATCCGGAAAAGGATCCAGAAGGTCAGTGCCAATGTTTTTTTAGTATCTCTGGCAGATCTTGTGTGCCAAACTGCTCATGTGTCCAGAGGTAAACTTAATCACCAGCTCAGAGCCGATATCCTCTGCCCCAGCTGAGCTGGCAGAGACTTAGGCTTTTTTCTTCATCTATAGCAGGTGGATTTTACTTTCAGCACATGGAAATACCTGCATATGTTGTACCAAATTCATCCCTGCCATCGCATCACTTATTCTCTGGAACATGGGCCTAGTGCCAACTTTTTGTCTTTTATTCTAAATGGGGCAAGTATCATTTAGAATAAAAGAAAAGTAATAAAGTAGTAAATTACAGGCTGGGTACTGGCATGCAATTTAAGGATATCAGATACACAAGAGGCCAGACTAGGTGGCCCCATAGTCCTTCTTATGGAAAAATGAGACCAAATAAGATCATTATTATAATGCAACAAGCAGTTTCAAAGCAACAGGAGCTGACAGTAGCTCATGGGCAAAGCTGTGACCTGTATCACCAGGGTGACTAAGCACACACGTGGCCTTGGCGATAGTTTATCCGACACTGAAATGAGTGGCATAGCTGGACACTACAATGACTGTGCATCAGTGGAAAAACAAGAAGCAAAACTTTCTGCAAGTCTCCTCAGCAACCAGACCTCCTCCTTGGATATTCTTACAGCGATTCGTTCCAACTCCAAGCTAGCAAGACAGCTCAGTGAGTCCTTCATGGGACAGCAGATACTTCAGACGGTGTCTCTGGGGACTGCTGCTCTCCTCAGCACTGACTGTGGGTGGGTTTGAGTCCTGGCTGACTCCAGGGCATGCAGGATCATGCCCCTTCTCCTCGGAAACACTGTGTTTTCTGTTGTACAAAGTAACTTGTTCTGACTTGTTCATTTAATTAAGGAGTCAGTTTGAAAGCTTCAGAAGAGCGAAGAGAAATAATATTTTTAATTGGATATTCTCATTGGTACAAAAATAGAATAGGAAATAACTAGAAGATATTAAGTACAACCAACCATCTCCTTTTAATGAAAAATGTATACCAACTGGAAGCAAATGCATTTTTATTTAAATGTCATCACATATCTTTGTTTAAACCTTCAGTTTTTGTCATCACAGAAATGATCTTTCAAACTCTATGAATCTCTAATGCTGGAAGGGACTCCAGCTCTTGGCAGGTGGTGTAACTGCTTATGTCCCTGCTGGCTGTGCTTGTCGCAGCTGCTGAGCTCTTCTGTCCACTTAATGACCATCAAACTTCCATTTCCCTTCTGTCTTTTCTCCACACTCTTGTTTTTTCTCCACAAATGCATATAATGAGATCGGTACTCTGCAAAAAAGCGTGGTAAGGGGAGCAACTTAAATGTGTGATAACTAGGTCCAGCTTCATAAGAGGTGCTCTTGACCTTATTCCAGGCTCAGAAGAGATGCCATGAACTTCCCTGCAGTGCATTTAAGAAGATGTCGCAGTCGTTAACCTGGATCAACCAGCGCATTTGGAGTGTGAAGATGGAGAGAGCTTAACTGGAGCTTTAATCAGCCACCACAGAGCAATCAGTTCTGAAGACCAAAATTTAAAGGAGATTATTTTGGGGGGATATCCTTATTTTTTTAGTGAGCTCAACACTTTTAATGACATCCTTTTTTTTCTCCAGGCAGCCTGCAAGCATGCAGGAAAAAATACAGGAATGGAATAGAGCGACTGTGCCGCCTAGCGGGGCCAGGCAGCTGGGGGTGAGGGGCCTGCAGGGGGACCCTCCCTGGCAGATCCTGCCCGTGTCTCATTTCTGCTCCTGAACACAAAGTTTAGTGAACTGTAATAAGAAAATTCATTCGACCTCTAAGCAACCTAGTTAATGTGGATGACTAACACCGGTGTGTGCAGTGTGCCAGCACTGCTGGAGTACCAACTAACCAAGAATGCCAACGCCCTGCTTCACCAGACACTTGTACTCAGTGACCTCTTTCTCCACCATCATCATCTGAAAGCTCCTAATGCTGATTTAGACAGATAATGTCTTTCATGGACAAATGGCAGAATTAATGCAAGATTCTCAGGTTTGGGGAACTCTTTATATATAGTTTTCACTGTCATAGATTGAGAGTTTAGGCAGCTTTTAGGTGACCTGCAAGTGTGTTGACAGCTGGGAAATAAACAATTTACAGGTATGCAATGTTGTTTCCAGATTCTCTTCAATATATATCAATGTAGTCGCTACCAGAAAAGATTGAGAGTGAAGCAACACACGCAATTGCTTTATCCAACAGCCTTGTTTTCTCCTCCTTTGCTCATTGAACGAGTCTACCTAATGTCAGACTCAATAAAGTCAGGCAGCTGGCTATAAGAAACAAACAGACCCTCATTAAGGGAGGCCCTTCATGCTGCTTTTGTTTGTGCTCATCTGCTTTACTGGAATGGACGAGAAAAGCATGAATATTTAAAGCACTTTGCTGTGGCTGGGAACCAGCTGAATACAATTCTGCTGTTTTTTCCCCTCCTCCTCTTCCTCAAATAGGAAATCTCAAGTTCTATTTACCGTTCTGCTCCATTCAGACGTAGATGAACATTTGATATTGCTGAAACAGATCAGAATGACAGAGATTCCTTGGTGGTCCTTGTTTTTAATGTGCAGATGCTGTCCTCTATTAAAGGAGTTAAAAACATGATTTGAGAGCTGCAGGGTGCCATGGTTGCTCTCCAACAACCTCACCCAGCAGAGAACTCACCCTGTGGTTTTTCTGCCCAGCATCAGTGCTCTGCCTGCGCTGCGTTTGGGTGCCAGCCTTCTGCAGGCTTGGCAGCAGCTTGTCCCTGGTCACGGAGTACAGAGCTGTGGCTGCAGCTACAGAAACATGCAGGCAGACAGGTCACAGCTATTGCAGCATGGCAGAAAACTTAGTCACCTTGCACCTCTGTTTCTTTGATGTTGTATTAAAATTCCCTGGAGTCTCTGTATCAGTCAAAACGGAGGAGGTTTGGCTTTTGGGTAGATACATTAAAAGAACACAAGCTGGGGACCTTCTGCGTGGCAGCAGCAGGAGATGGATGGCCAGTAGTAAATGCACCTCGCTGTAGTTCAGGCTGTTGCTCCATGTCACATCCATGGGGAGACTGACCTGTCATTCCTTGTAGAAAATGAAATACAAGGGGCTTGCCCTGCTGTTGCTCAGGATTGGGAGAGGAGTGAGCAGACTGGACTAGGAAATTGATGAAGATGCATGCTCAGAGACTAAAAATAGTATCCATCCTCTTTTTGTAAATGAGTTATTTTTTAACTGTTCGTACATGAAATTTTAGTTCTGAAGAGAAACAGGTGCAAAGAAAGAATCTGATTCCTAAATAAAGGTTCAGAGTGAGAAGTTGGGATCTGTGTATCTGTGTTCCTTGACATATATTGCATTCATAGTCAAAATCCTAAGGGACTTCAACATAACCCCTGTAATGAAAGGGATGCAGTCCTTTTGCAAAAGCTATGAAGTATGTAGCAATAAAACCCTATCTTGGAGATAGGAAGTGGGGTGCATGACCTCAGAGCTTCTCTGCAGCTGTATTCTCTGATTCTCTTATGACTGAGGATCTGGGATTTGCACTGCATAGTTCCCATGAGCATTCCCTCTGATGTTAGGCTCCACAAATCCCAGCAGAACCACATACTGGGACACAGATACCTCCTTTCACTATGAGATTTCCTCGTTTTCTTTAAGTCTCTCATCCATTTATTTTTTTTGGCATGCAAGAGAGGAAAAGTAAAATTTACTGAAGTAATTAGGGTTAAAGTATTGACATAAGTGAAGGCAGTCTTTATATGGATAGGGAAGATTTATTTTTTTTTTCTGTGTGTAAACTGAACTTCCCCAGGATTGCAGACAGCTCATTGTTCATGGGGAGATGTTTTGAAGTTTCTTTTTTAAGTGTCTTTATGCATGTGTAGTTATATGTACTTTGCAATGTGTTTTAACGTGCAGCATAAGTTCTAAGGGACAGTTTTAACAGTTCAAAGGGTCAGCTTAACAGTTCATTAACTCAGTCCATGCCTTTAGTCACTCTACGGTGCATTTGATTCCCTTGAAGCTTAGAGCTGTGTATACCCTGGAAGAAATCAAGTGTGTGTTCCCCGTGTCAAAATCTAATGAGACGCCATATGGAAGATTGGTGAGACCGTGTGGAGGAGAGATGGCAGGAAATAAGGGCCTCTCTACCTGATGCTCACAGAAAGCATATTTTGCAGGCTTTCTGAGTAGAAGCTAACCGAGGAAGGATAATTTGATATAGTGCTTCTCCTCTGTTTAGGATGCAAGGCCCTGATTAGAGAACAGAGATTTTATGCATGCAACTTCACACAGCTGAATTGGACTGTAAATTTCACAAAACAGTGAATTCTCTCTTCCCCAAGTTAGTGATGAAGGAAACAAGAAATCTAGTCTGTGCAGCTCCAATGGCAGCAACCGTTTATAAATTGCACTCATTTTTTACCTCAAAAAAGAACTGCAGCCTGCAGAGATCTATTATTGCCTTGTCACATAATTTCAGAGCTGTAAAAACTGAAACCAGAGCTAAAGAAAATATTAAGCATTGTAGAATAAGCGTTCTGCTTTTCAATTGTCTTCACTTTTCACCGTGTACTTATGGCATATATTAAAAATAATAAAAGAACACTAGTAATACAATCTAGTCTCGGGATATGGGGCATAATTTTCAAAAGCATGTAAATTCCTAATGGGTGTTGGGTGCCAGATTCTTATGGGATGTAACTGCCTAAGGACAGGAATTTATGTATCTGATGTATCTAAACTTATATTGCAGCCGGTGGGAGCTGGTACCTAGTCACTCCTAAAAATACCATGGGTTTCCATGTGCAGCTTTAGATGTCTAGATGCATCACAGAAATCTGATCAAAGTATCTTGGGTAGAGACACATTCTAAAAATGGGAGGTTTTAATTTTCCATTTATTTCACAGAATCACCTAGGTTGGAAGGGACCTTTTAAGATCATCTAGCCCAACCAATGAAAAAAAAAACCAAAAAAAACCCCAAAACAAACCACCAACCCCCCAAAAAACAAAACCAACAACCCACAAACAAACAACAACAAAAAAAAGCAACAAAAAACCCCACACAAACCCCACACCACACCCAAAACAGCAACAATCCACTACTGATCCATATTCCTAAGCACCATGCCAACTCGTCTCTTGAACACCTCCAGGGATGGTGCCTCAACCACCTCCCTGGGCAGCCCATTCCAATGCCTGACAACTCTTTCAGTAAAGAAATATTTCCAAATATCTAACCTGAACCTCCCCTGGCACAACTTGAAGCCATTACCCTTTGTCCTATCATCCGTGACCTGGGAGAAGTCTCTCTACACCCTCCTTTCAGGTAGTTGTAGAGAGCAAGAAGGTCTCCCCTCAGTTTCCTCTTCCCCAGACTGAACAACCCCAGCTCCCTCAGCCTCTCCTCATAAGACTTGTGCTTCAGACCCCTCACCAGCTTCATTGCCCTTCTCTAGACCTGCTCCAGCACCTCAATGTCTTTTTTGTGGTAGGGGCCCCAAAACTGGACACAGTACTCAAGGTGGGGGTCTCACCAGTGCCGAGTACAGGGGGACGATCACCTCCTGGGTCCTACTCACCACACTGTTCCTGATACAGGCCAGGATGCTGTTGGCCTTCTTGGCCACCTGGGCACATGTTGGCTCATGTTCAGCCAACAGTCGACCAACACCCCCAGGTCCTTTTCTGCCAGGCAGGTCCAGCCATTCTTCCCCAAGCCTGTAGTGCTGCCCCGGGTTGTTGTGACCCAAGTGCAGGACCTGGCATTTGACCTTACTGAACCTCATTCTGTTGGTCTCAGCCCAATGATCCAGGCTGTCCAGATCCCTCTGCAGAGCCTTTCTACCCTCCAGCAGATGAACACTCCCACCCAACTTGGTGTTTTCTGTAAATTTGCTGAGGGTGCATTCAATCCCCTTGTCCAGATCATTGATAAAGATGTTGAAGAGAACCGGCCCCAGTACTGAGCCCTGTGGGACACCGCTCGTGACTGGCCACCAACTGGATTTCACTCCATTCACCACCACGCTCTGGGCCCGGCCCTCCAGCCAGTTTTTAACCCAGAGGTTTAACCCGCTTTTAGAGAAAAGTGCATCTCTTGCTGCATCTTCCTCTAAGAAGCTCAGTTTCACAAGTGTTTGCTGTGTTGGGAAGCAGGAAAGTATTAGGTTGATGTTAAGTGTGTGCAAACCAAGGCATGGACAGGTATGATGAACTCACTTTAAATCTCTTAACAGACCTTGGGGGGAGAATCCAGGTTTCTCTTCTCCCAGTCCTGGTTCTGAGCACCCAACCATCAGTCACAGAGCTCCAGCCCAGTGCATGTAATGGCAGGGGAGAAAAGGTGAATCCTGGCAGATAATGCAAATCAGTGAAAGCTGCAAGAGCCACGGTGGAGAAAGCTGCTTACTCCAGTGTCACAGTATCAAGGAAGGCTTGATTCAGGGCACAAACCCATGAGAAATTGCAAAAGCCAAATGCTTTATGAAGATTTTATTTAGAAAAACACAATGCTGGGGAGTCACTGTTACATAGCGTGGTAATTCCTTCCTCTCGAGTAATATGCACCATACTCTGCGCATGCAATTACTTTTGTTCCAGAGATAACATCTTCATCTAGAGTTATACATGTACACATATGGTCCTTAGTGCACGCTACGATTCACATGTATGTTAGGACACACACAAAGTTGAGCTTTTCCATGAAAAAATATATTAAAAATACAAACCAAACTGAAGCTGTCAACACGAGAAGCAATGTGCAAAAATAGACAAAGTTACTCCTGAATGTTTGCTTAAGAAAAAAGGACTCTTTTGTCCCTGTTCCCCATTCAGCATTGAGTGATGCCAGGTGATGCTTGAAAGTGGAATTTAAAATAACTAGTCATGTCCCCCCTCATGTTAGTTGCAGAGATTTTAAACCAGCTAAATGATCCTATATTAATATTAATATGAAAATCTGCCTTAAAGCATCACCACCATGTGCTGCTATTGAACAGATCTTTGTATTGTTGCAGTTTGCTTTGTGATGCTCAAGGCCAGGTGATTACCAAGCTCTTTTGTGGAGCACACAGAAAAGGCAGGACAGAGACTGAGCTCCCTGGCAGGGGCTGGCAGCAGCTGCCTGGAGAAAATGGCCAGGGATTAGGAGTTCTCCTCAGGCCTGCTGGAAGGGGCTGGACCTCCCAGGTCCCCCGCCACCGGGTGCACAGCTCCAGGCACTGTCTGCTAGTGCATGGTGGGGCTGGTGTTGGAGATGATACTCTGGAGTGCCTGAGGAATCCTCCCTTCAGAGGAAACACGCTTGTGCAAAGAGCATGGCTGAAGAAGGGACAGAGAACCTGCAGGGCCTTCCCCAGCCAGGTACCTTGGTCCATGATGCAAACGGTAGCTGACATGGATGGAGCCACCTGACTATATAACCACTTGTGTGGCTCTGAGCAAAGCTGTACAGGGTGACATGCTGCAGATATCATGAAGCAGTCAGACCGATCCATCCATCCTTGTAGAACTGCTGCATGCAAATACCAACATTTGAAATGGCAATTAAGACTAGAAATGGATTGCACTTGTCTCCCTGAAACACATAGACGTACCACCTTTTAAAAAAGAAACTATTAAAAATAAAACTTCAAAATACATTAAAAAAAATTATTGATAGTTGGGATTCCCTTGTGTAGATCAAAGGAAAAGAGGAAGAAAACAGGGGCAGTGTGATTCTAATCACTAAAGTTTGTCAGTGACCATAATCTTTTGGTTTTGGCGATGAGGATTCTTTCTACGCATGCAACTCAGTGCTGCAAAGCCCAGTATTCCTCTGGCAATCTCCATGTTTTTAAGGACTGTTTATTTAAGCCCATGCAGAGTTATGACTGTGTTACAGAACTTGTCATATTTTTAATGAGATATCAAAGTTTTTCACAGCAAATCCTGCATGGATCCAAGGAAAATCTCAGCAAGAGTCCCCTGTGTGTTGTGTTTTCACTTGCAAAGAAAAGATTTCAGCCTTATTCTTGGGAAGGGAGGGAGAGGTGGAAATTGTAAAGACTGGGAGGCCTCCAGGAATACTGCACTTTACATCCCAGCTCAGCAGACCACTTTAGCAAACTATTTTAAGTGGGATTTAAGTGTATGTATGTCATTCGGTTTGGACACCAGTATGAAGACCGGTATCCAACAGGAAGAGTGTTGCCTTCGACCTACTCATTTCCATTACAAAAGGCACGGGGGGAGGGTTCATCCTGTTAACTTGCACCCCAGCACTGGTCATGAAAACATCCTGCAGGGAAGTACATCCAACGTGTACCGCCAGCTCCTGGGGCTCCCCTGGCTTCCAGTCCCTGGATGCCCACCTGCATTGTCATGTCACCCAGATGAAGGAAGCAGTGCTTCATCCCTGGTGTCCCAAAGGAGCTCTCAGAGGAGAAGCTAGTGTTTCCAGGGGAGCAGCACTAGTCCCAGGTGTGTTTCTGCAGCTTTCTGAAAGCCTTGGTATGTGTGACACACCTAGCCTGCATCTCCCTGAGCTCTGACAGCATGCCTACGTGTAACCAAAATGAACCTCTGGCTGTTAGTCAGAGACAACTGTTGGCAGTGATAAAGCAGTGGTAGAGAATAGTTTTAGACTGTAAAATACACAAAATGAAATGTTAGACTGAATTCTTGCTAAAATTTTGATGCTGTTGAGCATTGGGGTTAGTTGCTGCTTCCTAAGTGTTTTCCGCTGGGTTAAGATTATGTCTGGCATCTGAGTTAAGGCCCTGGTTTAGCAAAGCATTTTTGTGCCTATGCTTAAATCTGCCCTTATTCAACTAAGCACTGATGCAGGTATCTAAGTGCCTTATGATACAGGGACAAACCCAAACTGGAGCCTATAAATGTAAATTACGTAGCTGTCACAACTACCCCTTTAATGCTTTTACCTGCTAGCACAGCTGCTCTCCCGGATTCACTGTTTAATTAATCTTCATCTAAAAGGTCCTGAGAACAATTCTATAATGCTAACAAATGTACATAAATACCAGAACTAAAAAAAAAAGTTAAATGCATGGCTCAAAGTAAAACAAATATTGCTCAGAATACTTGTTTAGATTAATAACTGTAAAACGTACATTCTAGTAGCAAATAAAAACCTGTTGGCCTAGAAAAAAACCCAAACCATTCAAAGTATATAGGATTGGCAGCACTAATATTACCTTACAATTTGCAGTAAGAATAACAAGTGTCAGTGTAACATTGTGAAATGATCCACCTAACCTAAGCTTATGTAAACAAGTAGGCTTTGACAATGTTTATATGTCTAGGCGTGATCCTGCACTTGGAACGGGACAGGTGGAGACCCAAGAAGGCAGAAGGGTGCTGTGCCAACGCCGTTCCAGCTGCCCAGATCCCACTGCAGGAGAGAGGCTCGAGGGTGTAATCCTGCAAACCTGTACTGGCATTACTAGTTCTACTCCTGGGAACGTCCCTTTGCAGGGTTCAGTTCAGCAGGACTATACACATGTAAGTAAGGATTATTCACAGACATAAGGCATTGAAGAACTTGGCCTTAAAATTTCTACTTTCATCAGAGAATCCTTTTTCCAAACACAAGATCATATTTTAACGTATCAAAAAGTGTCTAAAATAAGGATCAGAGTCACTAGATGTTAAGCTCAGTAACACAATTAAGATTCTGCATCTTGGCTTCACAGATATTGCAAATCATTCTTTTCATTAAAATCAAACCAACTATGAATCTTTCTCATAAAAATTAAATTAACCGTGAAAGTTAAAAAAGAACAGACTGTGTTTTCAAGGTTAAAAGGAGACATTAACACAATTAATAACTCCCATTGTAATGGTTTTCCAGTGCTTCCCCTTCTGACCAGTGAGCACACGGAGATTGCAGTTGTTGGTGGCCTCCAATCTTGCCTTGCATCCTCTGTGGCGTGGCTACTGCCGCTCTCCTTCCACCCGCTTCTTACGAACTAGACCAATAGAACAAGAAAAGAGCAGTCATTATTGCTTTCCTGAGAGCCTAAGGACATTTTTCACTCACATACTCCCTTCCCAGTAACATGAATAAGAAGTAAGAAGATTCCAAGAAATACTCAATAGGATTATGTCCATAAATGCCGTAATTAATAGATCTTAATGCTAAAGAAAACATTTGTAGCTAAACTGCACTTTTCTGTATCACAGAGTGTAGAACTTCACCAGGTGTTCCTATCAATATGTTTTCTATAAAAATCAGATTCTTACTTAAAGGTCTTAGATGATGAAGAAATCACCATTTTCAGTTCTTTCTCCCAGTGGCTCCACTTAAATTTTTGTTACAGGTTTTATTGTTCTTCTAAAAGCCACTGCGTTCCAGCTAAGTTGATACTACTCTGCTCTAGTCTGCGTGGCAGTGCTCTGGATAATTTAAGCATTAAGCACCAAAAATTTATAACTTTTGTAATTGCACAAGTGTATACTATATAGGTAAGTAATAATAATCTTTTAGAAAATAATTTGAAATATTCTGAAGTACTGATATCAGTGAGTATGGGCAACAAAGAAAATATCATATTGGACCTTAAATTATATGTTTAAACTTTACTTTTTCTGCTTGTATCAATCATCTGATAGTAAGTTAATTAACTTTGGATTTTCACTAGAAACCAAGTAAGTTGGAGTTGCCATTTAGCAAAGCAGAGAGGGATGAGCTTTGTGTTATGGACAAGTATTATTTTGACAAGCAGCACCCTGTGAATTTTTACAGCACTTAAGATACATTTCAGCTGGTATAGAGCAGGACTAGTTGGGCACCATTTGCTACTCCCTACCCTAATAAGAATGTATTGAGTCTTCTCTGACTTGGCCAGATAAAGTTACTGAGTTTCTCCTGTTTCTGTGATAACAGAATTTGGCGTTACATCAAACTGTCACGTCCTCTTTCTGATTACTGAACTGCTGAAGGACAGAACAAAAGCAGTAAAACTGTATGAATGAACGCTTTTCACTACAGAAAGTCAATAACAACAATATATTACTACAAACATTGCATTACTTTACTATCAGGAGGTTTATTTCATAGTGCTTTCTTGGCAGACTGTGTTATTTCAAAGTCTATAGTGTAACATCAGTCATTTGTGTCTGCTTTCAGTGTTTCATTGCTTCATTTATTTTATTTTATTGAATTATTTTAAGTTATTCTGTCCTACTACATCTTGAACAGAACCATAGAATGCAAAAGCAGGAAAATGGAGATTAGGTACAGGACATATGTCTAATGGCAGCAGGTTAAATAGTGGAAAAAAAAGGCCTTTCTCTCTTTGTTGGTGGAATGTTTCAAATACCATTCTGGGACACAAATAGCTTCAGGACCAACAGTATATCATTGGAATGCGTAAGTACTACTAAAAATCAAAACTGCTAAAAATTAAAACTGCAAAAAGATAAAAGTATGCCTGAAAGAAATAGGTTCTAGCTCAACTTTTATCTCGGTTCTCACAGAGAGAAACCCAAGCTGAAGTCAGCACAGGCATCATGGTTTGACAGCTCACTTTGAAGTAGAATTGATTAAAACCACGTAGTTAGTTTGTTGTGGTTTTTTTCCTTATTACTGTAAACTGCTCCTGCCCAGTCATCTCCTTCTTATTCTGCTCTATTGCAAACCTTTATTGTCTTTGCCTGCACTTGGTCACACAGGCAGGAAAGGCTTTTTTGTACCTTTGTTGGGCAGGCTTGGTCTGTCACGAGCAGGGCGAAGAAGTGAGGAATGAACAAACAGGATGGGTTTGGCTCTCTGCTTACTGGCCAGAACAGCTGACGGGTCAGCTCAAAATCCAGGGTGCTTCATGGAAAAGGCTGAAATAACTCCTCTTTCCAGAAGGAGTGGGAGAAAAAGAATAATGGCTCCTAATCACAGTAAGAACTTTGCTGTTGTCTGCTCTAGAGTCCATGGAGCTATGCATCACCCCTCACATGTAGCAGATGGAATGTTGTACAGACAGGAAGAGATGTGTCTAGGAGGGTCACAGTTTGGCTAATATAAACAAATGATGAGTAGATGTAGTAGCATCTTACCCAGATCATTGTTTTTAGTGATAGCTGCTGCTACCCTGGTTCTTGGACCTTGCTTTGTGAACTGGTATCCAAACTTGAGAATCTTGGAGTTTTCCTCCAGCATCTTGGCAATCTCCATCTCTACAGCTGTCCCCAGCTGCTGCCTCTGTTGGTGATGTGGTGAAATAGCCCCAAAAGAAACAAAAATATTTGTTTTCTTATTAGAGGGAAATAAGTGGCTGCATTTCAGTGCTGTGCTGCAAACTACAAAGAGAATCCCATCCCTGGAGATTTTTCTCTGGGTATTATATTTGACTTTGACCAGTTTTATTTAGAGGATTTCCACTGTTTGGTTGCACAGGCATGGGACATGAGCTGCAGAATGACTGAGCCACAGAGGCTGCCTTGACTTTGTCAGAGGCCTCTAGGAGAGCCCTCTGGGAATCAATATAGAAGGGACACAAAACCAGACTTTTACTTAATGCTCTCTCTTTACCTGGTTGTCAATTTTAATCTCTGTCAGGGACTCATTCACTTTCAGTGCATCAATCAGTGCCAAAATACCCGTCCCAGTGATGAAGTTGGATTCTACATTCAGACTCTTCAGTGTTTTGTTCACTTTCAACATATCTGCAAATGCCTGAGGGGTCAAAAAATATGGACTATGAGATAACATCTTGAGAGTTTCAGGGAATAACAGAGTATCTGCAAAACATGGCTTAGTACCTACAAAGAAATAAAACACAAAAAGGCTTAGAAGTGCATAGAGGTAGATCAGAAGAGATTACACTTCTATTTTGCATAGTCACAGGGAAATTCTGCAAGGGAAAATGAAGACTGCGTCCTAAAGCAGACATAGACCTACTTAAAAATTGTTGAGGGTTTGTTGCAGACAGTGCTTAAACTTACAATAGCTACAGGGTCATTGCTTCGAGTAGCTGCAAGGCTGAATGTCTTCACATGCGTGTTGCTTTCCAAAGCTTTTGCAAATTCTTTCAGTGTTGGAATAGGAATATTCTGCATTAAGAAGATAAACCCAGTAATTAGGAAAGTCAGTCACATCATTTGGTACTGATATTAATTATTATCAAGCTGATTGATTAATAGCCACAGCCTGCACAATTTCAATATCTCCAATGATTTTTTAAGAGTATTTCATAACGAATAACATGTGCTCTGCTTGTAGTGGCCTTCAGAGACTTATGGAAGCCTGTGCTGGGATGGGATGTCAGCACTGCCTTTAACTGGGTCAGGCCAACGCAAGCATGTGACCAATCTCTGAGCTACTTTCCGTTTATGCTGCTGGTTGCTCAGTCTCCACGTGCCAGTTCCTCCTCCATTTGCAGGTGTGGGCTAATTGAATTTGGCCAATGATGACTACATAGTGCCCATGAGATATCCTGCTTTATCACCTGCTAAAGGAAGGCAGACAGAGGGAGTCACCTCTTGGGCTTTTAATTGGCATCTAATTCAGTAGCAGGCATTCATGACCTTGGAGCCTCTACAACAGTTCCCTCCACACCCCTTTCCTGTGTCTTCTGTTTCTTATGAACAGTAAAGAGAGACAAAATTTAAAGATAAAAGGCAAGGGCTTTGGAAATATTTGAATAAACCCTCCTATGATGACATAAGGAAACCACAGTATCTACCTTTATGTTGTTGAGATTAATTTCTGTCAGACTAGGATCATTTGCTTTTATCCTTTGTAGACTTGCTTCCACATTGGTTGGATTAGGTGGCTCCTCAAAGATGGGCTTGACCTTTTCACCTTTCACCACATCTGCAACACAAGATCTCATGAAACACTGATGCGAGGACCAGGCTTCATCACTAACAGTCTGGCTTTTCAAGTCCCATTTAGGTTTGTACTGTAGCATTCAAGAAAGGGTTTATATGAACCACAAAACTTGGAAATGGGATTATTAGCCCCATTATCCCTGTCATGCCCTTTGCACCTTCTGTGCATCCAGAAGCATGTCACTGGAGGCTGCAGGTGCAGTGGCTGGACAGTATCATCACGGGCAAATTCCTTCTTTTATATACAAAAGTCCCAGCACAATTAATTTGAGCCAAAGCAGCTTTAAAGACTATTGTATAAAATGTAATATACTGCAAGGGTGCTTTGTTCTTTGCCTAACACCTGTAAAGAAAGGTGTGCTCAGAACTTGCCCATCACATTAGTGAGAAAGTGTCCCTACCCCTATGAATAGACTGTGCTAACACAAAGGGACGCAACCAGGAGGCCCCTCAATTTCCTTCCCTCGGCTGATGCTATCCCCCTTATGATAAATTCAATTAGCTCTCGTAAAATTGCAACATCTGCACTTTCTAAATAATAAAACTATCAAAGCATGAAAAGCAAGTCCGCCTGCCAGCACCAAGATTTATTAAGTCTTTCAGTATTCATGCTTCAAAAAGATAGAGTTTTTAATGCTGCAAGCTATGAGCTATAAATATTGTCAGAGATGCATAAAAATCATAGCTGAGAACACAATTAGTACTTCTAACTCCCACGCATGTAGCTGTGGAGATTGATTTATAAACCCTGACCACTGAAGCCACTAGAGGCAAGAAAGGAATATGTTCCTGACCACAAGTATGTTTAAACCCTTTTAATTTATGTTGCAGACAGGGGAGTGATATTGAAGCCCTGTGCTCGAGTCCCAGTGTACTACGCACTGCTGTTCAGTGCAGCGGGTAAAGGTCATGTGATAGCATGGGCCAAAAGAAAACCAAGGGTTTTTATAGAACCCATACTCTTAGTAAAGACAAAGTCATACACAAACCTTGAGCTGGTTTTCACTCTGCTCCCTTTTACCCTCAACTGCTATTTTTCCTAGTTCCCTGACAGACCTCACAATAATAACACTAAATAACACTCCAGCCTTCCTAGGGAGTAGGAAATTGAAAACAACTGATAAAATGCATATAGAGAATTCACCCTATCTTGGAGGCAAACAAAAACCAGCAAAGCATTTTTTTGCACTTATGGCAACGCCCTGCCAAGCTGGGAGCTGGGGAGAGACTTGTACCCTGTCCTCAGGTTAGACATCACAGTACACTCAGTCTAGAGTTAGCAGTATTTTTCACCTTCTACTTTTTGTTGCTTCCCATGAGTTTTATCTTGTTTCTTTAATAATGGTGCTGTTTTGCCACATTGATGGGCAACTTTTGAGATGTCTCCCCCTTTTACTGAAGCATTTTACTTGGCTAAGGAAAGGTGTTGCTTTTGGACCAAAGAATAAAGTGAAGTGACGGTGATCTTCTGGTTCTTAAGTCTGTGATTGGAGCATAGTTTAGCTGACTCACATAGCTGACATTTTGACTCAGTACAACAAAAATATTCTGAAATCTATGTGGATTAGTAATGCATGCAGTTGCCTGTTATGAGATACATGGCAGCTTGCACAGGGCCCCACTGGGGAGGCTTGCAGAGCAACCTTAATCCTGAGAAAAATGAAGTGGCACAGTGTCCTGTCTACTTTCCCACCTCCCCTTTAGTAAAGAAGGATGTAAATGAAACTCCTCAGTAAAGATAGCTGCTGTTCTCATGGCCTTGCAAGAAGAAAATATTTTTTGAGTATGGCTTCCCCAGAAAAGAGCGTTCCACAATCTTGTCTTAAAAAGCAAAGTTTAGCTCAAGCTAAGACAAGCTTTGGATCAATGCTTGGTAGCTCTCAAGAAGACCTTAGAATTCAGAGGTATCCATTTCTTTGCCCCATCCAGCCTCCTTTCAGCTGGTGATCTAAGTTCTGATTCACCAAAGGTCTGTTTATTTAGCGCAAACATTTCTGGATTTGTTTTTAGTAACTGTAGCAGTTTCTGTTGGGGGATTTCCTGAATGATTACACTCCCCATGTATCTAAGGAGCCCTGTAACAGCCAATGTTCAAACAAGCTGCCACAGGATGAAGGCAGAGGTAGGAGATGAGAGAGAGCAATTGGGTCAGGAGTGCATCCATGTGCCTCCCTGTGAAGGCAGCTTGACGTGACTCTGGTCAGAGATGTGACTCTGCCACGCTCCAGACCCATAGTTACAAATCATTCTTCAGTTGGGGAACTGTAGGGACTTGGGCAAGATGGCCTGGCCTGTGCCCTGGCCACCCCTTAGCTACAGCATGCTGTTTTCTGTCTGCTGCCTAAACTGGAGTGGAAATATATATGTCTTGGCTTTTTAAGTGCTCCCATCCTGTCAAGCACCTCTGCAGAGCCAGTTACTGCTCTCTAGGAAAACAAAGCTCCTTAGGAATGATATTTACTTTAAAGAGCTTCCCCTCATGATTAATTAGATCAGTCAAGGTAAGACCATGTTATGTTACACTAAATTAGACCCATTCACCCAACCTAAAGATGACGTATAGCCCACAAGAAAAATCTGCTTGCTTACTTCTCACGCTTCCTTTTCCATCTTTACTGCGGGCTCCTCCTTCATCAAATTTTGGGTTGTTGACCATGTTGTGCACTCCAAGAACAGCTAAAACGTGTAAATACCAGGAACAGGATACAATGTTAATGTCAGGAAAAAGATAGGAGAAAAATATCTGCTGCAAATTCTAGTTCAGTTCCCCAAACAAAAAACCCTTTATAAAATGGTAACTCTGAGGCACACTTCCTTGTAGGGAGTCTTTAGGGGTCTAAATACTGGAGATACAGGACATTTTAATGTAAGTTTTTTAACAAATGAAGCAGTGTTGTATGCATATCACAGAAATGCCAGCTGGAAGAAACCGCTGTGGGTCATCTTGTCCAGCTTCCTGCTCAAGCAGGAGTGTTGCCAATATTAACCAGGTCAGCCATGGCTTTGTCTAGCTGGATCCTGAAAACATTCAGGGATGGAAATCCCACAGTCTCTTTGGGTAACTTGTTTCAGTGCTACACTCCTAATGAATTTTTTTCATAATATACAACTTGAACCTTCTATTGCTCCTTGTATTGTTTGGCATATCCAAGAAGCATCCGACTGTATGTGTGATTAGCTTAATAAATTAGCATTCACACAGGTTTCTTATAGAAGCATATGTATGCTAATGTACTTGGGGAAAAAAAATATTCCAGGACATCAAATAGTGAGAATATCAACTATTATGAGAGGAATGACAAAAAAATCAAAATTCCATAAAAGAAGCTGCACAGATTTTTTTTTTTCTGCAAAAGAACTTCCACAGTATCAAAAAATAGATTGTTTTGTCTTTGCTGATACTTCTTCCATAAATTGTCTAATTGGATTTTATTCTACAGGATGATGCAAGAATTAGAAGTTATTAACTTAATGTAGATTTTTACTTTTATAATAAGGGTCTTTTCTTACAGAAAATACTGTTCTGTAAGCAAATGACTCTTTAGTAGCTGTTACAGATTATTTTCAGAACACTTGGCGGTAGGTGTGGTACTTGCTGGGTTTGTTTGCTAGATTTTGATACAAATTCTGTCCAGAATGGCTGAATACTGACCAGAGATGAGAAAAACCTGGAACTTCCTTCCATGAACTTCAGAATTCCTGAGAAGTGCCAGCTGCATTATAATCCTGTAATACACCACATTTCCTCAGAGCGAAGACTAATGCATCCAGAAATGTGTGGTGTAGCCAGGAATTACAGAAGATAATGGCAAGATCATGTCCTTCAATAGGACAATATAGTAGGTACAATAATTTTGAGTTTAATGTTGATCTAACCCATATTCAGATTAATCTAATAAACTGAAATATTTCATCTGGACTTTCCTAATGAAAAGCAAAAAATTGTCAATAGAGTCAAAATTCTTCCACCAAAATTTTTGCATAGATTAGTGCCCAAAAAGATAGACCATGGATCTCAGAAAGCCCAGGGAAGGGTAAGATCCACTCCAAACTGTGTGGAAAAGGCAGGTTGCACAGGGAGATCTCAACACTAGGTTGTGCAGGGTCTTAGGATGGTCCATTGACATTAACCTCACCAGACCTGACTGGTTTGCTTCTTCCCAAATTAGGGATTCAGATGATAATCCATGATACGAACTGCTTGAAAATCACAGGCGGTTCAAGAACTTCAGATTGGCCTTTGTTATACTATAGGTTCAACTGTTATTTATGCAAGTGGATATATGTCAAAATTATTTCCTTTGTGCACACTCTAGAACATGAGGTCATACTTGGGAATTAAAGGAAAAGAATTAGAAGTGGTGAAGTTAGACAGGTCTAGTCCGCTGGCAATCAATTTTCTGATTCAAGGGGTTAGATTCCAAATTTCCTCATGGATGCAGGATCTTCATGCACTGCATCCTCTAACAAGGTAACCCCGCCATTTGGGATGTCAGAGTTGAGAAGAGGTAGCAATAGTACGCTACAGACAATGTGGATGCAGTAGAGCAATGGTCTCCACTACAACGTAAAACACCCCAGCCTGCAACCTACCACCTTGACCCCTCACTTCCCCAAATCATGTTAACTGGTTCATCTTCTCCCCTTGCCTGCCACATCAATGATAATCAGATGAGAGATGTCTAAAACACAGCAGCTATTGAGTCACACTTGATGTCCTCATGGGCAATGTGTGGCCCACAGGCTGGCCGTCTGTGCAGTGACAGGTACTTGGGAGATGATCGTGACACATTCCTGGTGGCAGGTCCAGGCAGAGAAGAACTGGATGTGTATGTAGGAGGATCATACCTATATATTATCTAACCTGCAAGGTCGTAGAGCTCAGTATCTGACGCGCTGGCCAAGGCTTCTTCTAGTTCTGGATCCAGGGTCACTTTCTCTTCTTTATGGGTTTCTATGGGCTTTTCTTTAGGGATAAATATTTTTCCTAAGAGAAGAAAAAAGCCAGAGTGAGTAATGAATTATTGGAACAGTTCATCTGCCTCCTGGCAGTGGGGGAATAAGTCTGTGATAATGGAACTGCTTGGAAATATATCAATGACATGCCTTCCTTTTTCTTACTTGATGCTATCCTTGATGCCAGAATCTTAATAAGAGTCTAAAAATAAAAGGTGCCAATTTCTGCTCTGTATTGGTGATTGTTAATATGGAAGCAAATTTCCTAAAACGGATCCCCAGGAGCAGTCACAGCTGGGATTTTTCTGAAGTCCCTGGGGCCTTAAATAGGCAGAATCAGGTCTAAGGAAAAAGCTTGTAGAGATTTCATCCTTATATTTAAATCAGGTACCAGAAACAGTTAAAACAGTTAAAACCATCCTACTGTAAGAGTAGGTTTCAGTTTACCAAATTTTATACCAGAGCCTGAAAGTTCAGCAAAGCTGTTCTCTTCCAGTAACATAATTTAATTCCCCGTCTCTCCATGAGTATGTCCCCTCTGTGTCTCCTGATGATCATTCACATAAAGAGCGTTATCCTGAAAGTCTGAACTGAACAGAACCACGTGTTCCCAAAGAAAGACTCCTGACCTACATGTCTCTCCTTGTATCCTGCTGTTACATTGGGGTAATATTCCTCAAGACTGAGACCATCAGCCCTTCTGCTGAAATGAGAAAACTGTAGATAAATCCAGAAACACCACACCTGTAGCCTGCCCTCTTATTTAACCTCAGCAGTGTGATGGCACAACTGCAAACACTTGGCACTAGACCCTTCAAATCAGAGCTAGGGCTGCACTTCAGTCACTGGCACCACTGGGGCTTTTCTCCCCCAGTGAAAAAGCACTTTCCTGTACCAAACCCATACAGTCAGTAATACAGTAGACGATGCCATATGCAACAGATGGTGGCATTGGTGGCATTGGTCTGATAATTCTGTGAATTCCCATGTTCTACTGTCCACTGCAGAGTAGCTCCCCTCACCCTGTGCCTGACCACTACTTCTCAAGCAGGCTTTAGTTAATCCCATTGTAATGAAGCTGTGATGACCTTTGGATGCAGGGGACTTTGGACCACTGTCAACTTTAAATTGTCTTTTTGTGCAGCTTTGTACACTCTAAATGTAATGCTTGAAGCATATCCTGTGGCTTTCAGAAATGTCTCTAAAATAGTTTAATTGTATTAGTGATACTGTTTTGTTACCAGTGCTGGTACTTAGTGTTAAATTACAGATGCTTTGCCCCTGCTTCTTCAACACTGTCATCCTTTGTGGCTTAATTTTTCCCCATTATGATCCAAAGTATCATTTTCATGTAGATAAAGCCCAGTTCATTTATCTCTTTCATACAAGTTTGTCCACAGCAGTTTCTACACTGTCAGCTTCCATGACTGAGGTCATGGAATAAGCTCAGAAAAAAATTTTAATGGATATTTCTGAAACTTTGGCAAGGTTTACTGACACAGGATTCTAATTATCTACCCTAGAGATATTTGTACTAAGGCTGAATAATTTCTGAGTACAAAACTGAACAGAAAGTTATGCAAAAAGACAAAGTAGTATCATATAATGATTCATTTTACATGCAATATTTTAACTAGGCAATTTTATAGCAAGAGGCTTTTAGAAGATAACAGCCTTTGTGGGCCAAATGTAAGAATCATTTTCACTTTCATAATCCACTGGGTGATATGAATCTGAGACAGCCATCCGAGCAACATCAAACAAAATGGAAAACATCAAAAAGTGGAAATCTGGGGTGAGAAATACTCTATGAAGATAGCTTATTCGTGCTCTCTAGATTTCATAACAGCACAAACTCTCCCTGTACCACCACCTAAACTGAAGCATTGGATGGTAGCTTCCAGACCCACTGACCAAGTTTTAACTTGATGCCAGCTTGACTGGTAAGGATAAGGAAAAAAATTCATGACTATGTGGACATGACATGGCCAGGAAGGACTACGAAGATGATCAGAGGGCTGGAGCACTCCTTCTATGAGGACAGGCTGAGAGAGTTGTGGTTGTTCAGCCTGGAGAAGAGAAGGCTCTGGGGAGACCTTGTAGTCCCTTCCAGTACCTAAAGGAGGGTACAGGAAAGATGGGGAGGGACTCTTTGTCAGGGAGTGTAGCAATAGGACAAGGTGTAATGGTTTTAAAATGAAAAAGGGGAGATTTAGATCAGCTATTAGGAAGAAACTCTTTACTGTGAGGGTGGTAAGATGTTGGCACAGGCTGTGGATGCCCCATCCCTGGAAGTGTTCAAGGCCAGGCTGGATGGGGCTTTGAGCAGCCTGGTCTAGTGGGAGGTGTCCCTGCCCATAGCAGGAAGGAACTGGATGATCTTTAAGGTTTCTCCCAACCCAAACCATTCTATGATTTTATGTTGGAAGCTAGAAGACCAAAATTAATCAGAGTATCTTGAGTAAACAATCAATAGTGAGGAGTATTGTCTGTAAAATATTTTCCTTTCAGATCTGTAATGGTTCCACATGAGTTTCAAGTAGTCAGTAGGTCATTTGAGATCCTGTGGGAATCCTGCTTATCTTTATCCTGACTGATAATACTATTCCCTAGCAGCTGTACTCCACAGAGCCATAGCTCACATGAAACATCTCCATCAGGCAATGAGTGATTCTTCACAGACCCAAACCCCAGCCAGACTTAGCAAATACTGACAGAAATCTTTACTGTTGCACATAACATTGTAAGGGTCCAGGGGACCTGGAGTCTTGTATAAACTGGACAGAGTATGTATTACAGTTGGTCCTTCCCTATGGACCTTGGATGTGGGTAGGCCACGTATCTTGGATAGCAAGAAATCCAGTGATAATGGAAACCAATACAGGCTCATACTTTTTCTGTGAAGTTCACATATATAGAAATACAATTTCTAAGCATTTTTTTAGGTATATGTAATTCTTGGAGGGCAGCCTAAATCTTTTTACTTGTGTATATGACTCCCAATGATAGTTTCATTTAAAGCATTCTTGGCAAATGTTTTAGAAAAAAATTCTATTACTGGTTATATGAAATATTTCAAGGGGTAAGGTCATGTCAAAGATGGCAATATATATCTTTAATATATGTGGGCCTTGCTTGTATCCAGTGGCATTTAAAAAATATTCTTTTTTCTGATATCTAGATAAGAACATTCTTTTGCATTATCCCACTGTGAAGAGATGCTGTGGCATAGCAGATAGAACTTAGAAGAGCTTATGCATTTAGCATGTTATTAGGAGTTCATTATTTGTTGACCAACAGCAAAAGCTGTGCATCTGTGTTTATAAATAGCTGTCAACCAGTTTTCCTTCATTATTTTAAGGACAGAGTTCAAAGATCCAGGAGGTCCCTTCTATTCCCACATCCATACACTGTAAATTCAATATGTTGTGCCACCATGGAATTCACTGACAAACTAAAATACGGATTGTGGCTTGCTTGTTTCAATGGTCCAGCTTAAATTTAAAATTTATTATTTGGAAGAAACCCTGGAAGAATAGTGACATTTTATTATTTTAAAGTGAGATTTATGACAAAAGGCTGTTCCTCTTCGTGCTCCTTATAGTCACACTATATTTTAGAAGGTATTTTATTATAGCATTCCATGTGGTATAATTAATGTTGGCTGTGTTACATTTTGCCTCCAGAATATATTAATGTTCTGTGCTAAGTCTTAATAGTAATAGCTTATCTTTCTACCAATGAAAAAAAACAGTGACAAAAGTTATGTTTATAGATATCATGTAAATCAATACAATTCTCCCCTTCTTTCTGTCAAAGTGAGATAAGTGCCTGGGGTAACCAGGGTGACTGAGGCAGCTTATTATAACCCAGGGACTTTCTGAATGTGAGTGCAGTGAGTAGAGTTTTGTCCCAGCTCAGTTCAACAGCAGCCCTATTCCTTTTCACACACCGCAAAACTTCTATTCAAACTGAAATATGATATGGTTCGTGTTTTACCCTAAAGAGTCTCAAGGGAAAAATCCACTGAAAACCAGGGAGAAGAAGGATTCAATAGAAAGGACTACATAGAGAGACAGAAATGCAAAGTGAGATAAAAAGAAAACAAATTATATGAAAAAGAAAAGACACTGTGTACAGTGATAGAACCATAGGTGTAAGTTTGCCACTTGGTTTTAGCAAGCTCTGATTTCCTGGATTATGCAAATGCGTCCGTTAAAGTAATGTCAAAGTAAAGCAAGGAAATGAAATGTATCCCTAACTTCATTTCCTCATACAGTAATAATCAACTACATAACCACATACACATATCTATAGGAAAATGCATTAATTGGGCAGGAAAATACTTCAAGTATATTTTCCTGAACTAAGTTTATTTGTTTATTGTCATATAAAGGGGAAAAAAAAGTAAGTTTAATAGCATAGTTTAATAGCATAATTGGTAGGATATTACTAGTGTGACCAATCTAAAAAACGTTCCGAAGATTTCATCTTCATTTATAGTTTACAGCATTTGGAATCAGTTTTATTAAGGATAGTTACTTAATTTTATAATACAAATGCATTTTCTGTCATAATTGTAAAACAGTAACACACTTTCTTTACCTATAAGCTGTAGTTCAGATTATTGTACTTTCAAGAAAATATCTGATTACACTTACTACATCTTACTTTTCAATGAATCACTGACTACAGTGAGTGCCTGTTTATTCTCAATTACAGAACACTGCTCTGACCTTAGAAGTGAAATTCAATAATCTTGGAAATCTGCCTTGCTTAAATCACAGGCACCTGATTCACTTTTTCCATTTTGCACTATTCTTTTCATTTGAAATTTCCTTAAACTCCTCTATGGAGTTCTATGAAAGTTGAGCTAGTTCATACCAGGAATAAATTTGTATTATGAAGAAAACAGGCTAAGTTCAAGTAAGTGTGAAGCCAAAAACTAGTAGCCATTAAAATGCAGTTTCATAATTGCTGCTGTATTTTTACTCTTGGATTAGCGTCTGCATAGTCTTTGCCTTAAAAATTATGACAATAGAAAGGAAGGTTGCAAAGTTAAGCTTTCCAAATTTATTAAATCTGTTGTGCATATACACAAAGTCAAATTGCAGCAGCATCTTTCACTTTGGCCAGTGTGCTGAGATTTTGCCACTGTAGTGATACCCTTTAAAGAATTATTCTGAAAAGTGTACTTTCCCAAATGAAAATAAACAAAAGACAACCTATAGTCTTTAGAACAGAAGGAAGCCCAGAATTTCATCAGGCCCTCACATGGAGTACCACAACACTTAGGATCCCTGTATTCCTACTCCAGTCCAATGGGCTACCATGTGGGTAAATGACTTCCCCAGAGCAGGAGAAGGCTCATGTAGAATGACATCAGAGGAGGAGAGTCAAGCTGCTGGGCTTTAGGTTCTCAGGGACATCAAAGAGCCTTGAGACTTAGGCAAAGCTGGACACCACACTAGTCATCTTCATCTCTGGCCTCTTTTCTCCCATCTCACATATCTCCTCTGTTCCTTTCCTTATTGCTCCCTGTGTCTTACCCATCCCTTGTGTCTCCTGGTCCAGCTCATCTTTGAATCGTGATCCTACCCACCACCTCCTTTCCCACTGCCCTCTCTTCCTTACCACTGTTGTCTTCTACTACAGCTCCTTTCCCCAGAACTGCCACATCTAGTCCTTCACCCTGAACATATTCATACAGCTCCTCGAAAACCAATTCTTACACTTCTCTGCTGGCTGTTTATTTTTCTCCTTTATAGTGCCCTTCCCAAGTGAGGGGAACACTGTCAGAGCAGGAGAGTCTCCCTGGTTCTTTCCTGGTTCTGATGTGACAGTGGCTTCTCAGGAGCAATGTGGACGAGCCCATGAACCCTCGAGCTGGCCACGCTGGATCTCTCTGGGCGCTGCTGGGTGGGACAAGTTCCTTCTGCACGTCCAGGCAGAAGCTCTGAGCACATGGCTAATAGTCACTGCAGGGGGAATATTTTGAGAATGCTATGACAAACTGGATGTACAAGAAAGCACAATATTTTGAAGATGCCAAATTCAAATGTATTTCCCTGGGGATTGCAAAGGGCATATATTTCAAGCTCCCCCTTCAAAGCATGGAGGCACTGCAGTTTATAAAAAAAACAGCTGGAAAAATTTACTTTAGACGGCTAAAACAATGTGTTTTCTCCTAATCTTGTTCTTGGAAACAGCTGAGTCCTTTTTGCTGACACTTTCCAAAAATTCAGCCCAAGGCAGGCTCTCAGCATGGGAAATTTCAGTGTGAACTGTGCAAGTTTGGCAAAGTCATAAGCAACTAAAACAGGATCTTACAAAAGCAAGCAGTGAAAGGCACTGGCTGGAGGCATTACTGTCAGCAACTGCAGCACTTTCAATGCTTCAAGAGACAAACATCGGTTCTAAATTTAAGCCTTGAAGAACAGGAAGAAGGTGGCAAAAATTTAAATAAGCCATTTCAGCATTGAGAGTGGAAAGGCTGCTTTTGTCAATCCAAGAAAGATACTGCGCCTCTAAACTAAACCCTAACTTTTTTTTTTTATAGAGTCAGTTAGAGAAACCAGAATTGGAACTCATTAGCATCTACTCTAATACTTTGACCTTCTGAAAATGACTGTTGTTATTACTAGTGCTGTGTAATGATGCTTTGGTTGGCACAACACAACATGCAAGACAGTCTCCGCCAGAGCAACTGAAAACGGGGGTTTGCCCAAAAGTTCTCTGGTTTCATCATCTTTATTTTCTTCCTTTCCCCTTTTATCAGTTGGCTTAAAATGGTAGCATTTAATCCCATACAAGCGTGTTCCCCTTCCCTTTCCAGACACAAATAATAATAGCCCAATCCACTGCAGTTTTTCTGTGACTTTGATGAGAACTGGATTGGATCCAAAATGAAATGGTTTGGCAAGGAGCAGAAGACCTTGTAGAAAACAGGGATAGTGGTAAAGGGTTGAAACAGCTATCCTTATAGCAATTAAAAATAGCATGGCCAACTTTTCTTTTCTAATGATATTTCACAACAACAGAATTTTTTTCAATGGTTTAATTAATGTCATGTAGTTAAGAGAACCACTGCAACAAACCAGAAATACTGTTAATAGTTTGTTTGCATTACTGTAGTACTCAGATCTTAACTGAGATCAGCTGTACAGACCACATTCAGTAAGAGAAAACATGCACGACTGATGGCGCTCTTTAATATTTTGTGCGTGCCCTGCCCCTTCATTTCTACACCTTTTCTTTTTATTTCTGGACCTTTCATGAACTGGAAAATGGTACAGAAAAGGTTTCACAATGATCTAAGTGTAATAACCAGCCGCTCTAGCTATATGTGTTAAATGCAGTGGGTCAAAGTAACTCCTGTAGTTCATCAGATTCTAGTATATTCACCCTAAGTACTTCTAGAATATTAACCCTAAGTAGGAACTAATCCAAAAAGACATCAACTAAACACTTACAAGCTGCCAGTCACTGTGGCTACAATTATCAGCCCTAACTCCCTGCGCCTCCATTGCCATTAATAGCAAACCCTGTGTTGGTGGGGATGGCTGATGAACAGCTGTGTTGCACAGAGGTTCCTGAAGGCCACCAGACCATTTGCATAGTGTAAGGGGAGTAAACACTCTCCACAGGGTTATTCAAATAACGTACCCACCCCTGACTTGTGTTAGGTCTGAAAACATTGCTTGGTGGCCAGTCTGGGTGCATGCCTGGCAGGCTGGGACCATTCTGACCCTGGCTCAGTGCAAAACTTGGGGTTTCATTGCAATTTGAAAGCTATCCTGTACAGGCTTAAAACCTTCATTCTGTACGACAATTAATGTAGTACATTAACAATCTGAAGTATGGCAGTGGGTCAAAACCCTAATGCAAGCCATACATTTGATTGTTTTTGCCAAACATTTCCAACCTCCCCAAACCACGATTACAGTCAAAACCAAGGCAACTCCCAGCAGGACCAGCCCCCCACCTCGAGCTCGTATTTAACACTTCCTGTATTTTAACTGCTCTGAGTATCCCCGTCAGCTCTGGAATTTGTTTTGGCTTGTTTTCTAGCACAATCAAAACCTGATGGTTGTGTTCAGCATATAGAGACCAACATACGCAACTGAATTTTGTCCTTCAGCAGCTGTTTGGTATTGCTTTTTAGTCAAAAACTCTCCAATAAAACATTAACACTAAAAAAGAGAAGGAGAGACACTAGGTAAACAACAATGATGTATCACAGACTGTTCTGGAAGGAGGATTTTTTAAATGCCACCTTTTTTTCAGCTCATCACTGAATTTTCATGTCAGTATCAGCTTTGCATGACAAACATAGGAACTGGTAGAAATATCACTTAACATTTGGCAGAAACATCCCACTTCCTAAATTTGAAAAAAATGCTTTCCCAGTGGCAGAAAAATATCAAAGTACAAAACAGTGACAGAAGCTTAAACAACATTTGACATCTAATCCTACCGACACACAAATATTCTCAGGTGGTAAATACTGCCAAATGGTACACTGACATCAACACCTCCCTCTTCTAATTATACACAAATGGATGCATTTTGGAGCTGCTGCATTTTTAACTAGTAGAATTAGTGTAAAATTAGTCAGAGAATACTTACAATATGGCTAAGTTATAGCATTGCTGTAATGCAAAGAAATCATTTGATGGGCATATAATCATATAAATATTTACCAGTCTTTAAATATACCTTAGAGATCATCAACATGCAGAAGGTGAAGAATAAGCTTCTTCCTCAAGACATATTCTTCTTTAGTTTCTTTTAGGACATGTTTTAGAAATGTAAATTATTTATCCTGAGCTAATTACTGAGCTTTGGAAGAATAATAATTATTCTCTAATTACAGTGACTTCAAATCTAGCATGTAGTCTCTTGTCTTGGAAATGTCTCTGCAGGATTGCTTTATTTCCTTGCACAGGAAATATTGTAGTATAAATGAAAACCAAGTCATTAATATTTTAATACAGTCATTCTGTTATTGTCTCTTCAATCAACTTTGTCAAAATAAGTAAAACCACAGCTACAAGCATGGACTCTAACATCCACAGCCAGCCATACATGGCCTTTGCACAACATTCGTGTCGTGTTTCACCATTCACCCAATTAGCAGAATTATCATACAATTCACAGGAAAATAGCAGGATGTTTGGCAGGTGGAGATCTCAATCATCTGTTTTATAAGGTTGAGATCTTGCAAGAAGTCTTTGCAGCGCAGAGCCAGGGGTAGAGAGAACAAGGGGACAGCAAAGCTCAGTGCTTGAACTCTGGTTGTTTTTCTGTGGGATACCTCCTGCCAAGTCGGGAGCAGAAGAGAGACACCAGTACCAATATAGGATCCAGCTCAAAATAAACAGATTCTTTCTCAAAGCCAGTTCCCTTAAAGCAGCACAAAAATGACATTGCTGTTCATCCAGTTCTCAACTGTCAAGGTACTGGACCTCATCAGGTGCACAGATCTCAGGTTACTTTAGTTATTTCTAGTATTAACAAAGAAACACAGGGCATTTTCATGGCATTTGGCCTTTGACAAAAAAAAATAAATTAGTAGGTTATTTGTGTTTCAGTTATGGTTGTAAAATGACTGCATAAATCACAGTACATGTGGTTGTTCACATTTGACTTAATCTGCCAAAGCTGATGCTGAAGATTTTGTCAGGAACTGGTGGTGTACAAGGAACAGGAGAAATTAAGGGAATGATTCTCTTAGCTTAAAATGCTGTCATAACCTCATAATTGTCACAATTCTTCAAATTGTAATTTTGAAGTAAATGATCACAGTGAATCAGAAAACAAAATAAGAATAGTTTTAGATGCTGGCATGGCTGAATTTGGTCTGTGCAGAGGGAAAAGTGACCTGTGGGGTCTTCTGTGTTTGTAAAGCAGTGGCATTTCCACATGGAAGACACCAGGAAATAATAAGCATCACTAATAAGCACTTTAAGAAAAGCTAACTTAGGAATAATACTACTTTGGTCTAATAAAAAGAAAACTGAAATAGAATTAACAGGCCGGTACGTACAATAACTCTGTTAGGGACAATACCAGGAATAGTTTTGTACAGATCAAGTGCCAGCCCTATGGGTATATACAATTCCACACACCGCTGGGCTTCTGTCTACTTATTTTTCATGTTTGGAGATCTTAGACACGACTACAGTGCGAATTGCAAATTCTGAGCCCTAAGTCAGTAAATATCAGCCAGGTGAGACCTGACTGATGGTGTTGGTATAAATATGTCCAGTTCTGGGCTCCCCAGTTCAAGAAGGACAGGGAACTGCTGGAGAGGGTACAACAAAGGGCCACAAAGATGGTTAAGGGAGCATCTCTCCCATGAGGAGAGGCTGAGGGACTTGGGTCTTTTTAGTCTTGAGAAGAGAAGACTTAGGGAGGACATGATCAATGCTTACAAATATTTAAAAGGGAGGGTGTCAGGAGGACGGGGCTGGTGTTTTCTCAGTGGTGCCCAGCGATAGGACAAGAGGAAATGGGCACAAACTTGAGTATAAGAAGTTCCACCTAAACATGCGGAGGAACTTCTTTACTGTGAGAGTGGTACAGCACTGGAACAGGCTGCCCAGAGAGGTGGTGGAGTCTCCTTCTCTGGAGACATTCAAAACCCACCTGGACAAGTTCCTGTGCAATGTGCTCTGGGTAGACCTGCTCCAGCGGGGGGGTTGGACTAGATGATCTCCAGAGGTCCCTTCCAACCCCATATGATTCTATGATTCTATGATATGCAGAGACCTGCAAGTGGTACCTTGCACTGCACTAATCCAGTGGGAGATGTGAGAATGGAAAAGGGAAACAATTGGTAATAAATCCATACTACAATAAGCTGTTTTCCTTTCTGTACAGTATGTGCTTGGTCACTCCAGCAGGATCATTGCAGGGTCACTGCATTTCCATGGGCTCAGAGACACCCTGTGAATAGCTGCAAGTGCCAGTTATGATGGAGGAAAAATGCAGTTTAAATAACATGCTGCATGATAAAATAACATATCAGTCAGACCTAGCTGAACAATGGCTCGTTTGTCCAAAACTGCTGTTTCAAAGAATAGGAACACGATATAATGCTAGTAACAACTTTTGGACTGCAAATAACATTTTATATCTTTGGCAATGATACATAAAGTAAAAAAAAAAGTTGCACGTGACTTTCTTGAAATCTCTGTTTTCCCTTAAGCAGGTCCCACTGAAACGATGGCAGATTCACTAGATTGCCAGAAACAGACCCAGACATAACAAGTTCCTTCTTGAATGGAGGGGTGGCCTGAGGTAGGCATTTTTATCTACTGTATATAAATGAGGAAAAAGAGATAATGGTGCTAAAGGAACATTGTTTGCTTAAAAATATATGTTCCTGCCCTCAGGTTATCCTACCAATGTTTGAACAATTAGAATTAGGTTATTAGGTTTTCCTGTTTTTCCCTTTTTTTTCCTGTAGCTGTAGGACAAAGGAAAGCAGAGAAACTGTCTGCGTGAATAGCATTGCCAGATGTGCTAGTAAACAAGTGGAAAAATACTTATTTTTTGTAAGTGTATTCCCCGAGCTATTACTTAAAGCAATTGTAGGCAATACTGACTTGGAAAGGAATTTAATATTTCCTCCCAAACACCTCCCCCAGTACCGTGCCCTTGCGTGGGCCTAAAGCTCCGTGTGGGAGTAGTCCCAGTGCAGTCGGGGGCCACCCTTGTCCATCCACGACTGCAAAGACACGTCTGCTGGTGTGGGAGCTGGTGACTGAACCCTTTGCTGGACTGGTGCTCCCGTGCTCCATACCCACCAGCCTGCCATTATAACTCCAGAGCAGTGAGGCAGACCAGATAAAACCACTGCTTCATCTGCCTCGACAGTGCTGGCCCTGCTCCTGAGCTTCACCCTGCAGAGAAACAGCCTCCACCTCTGTTGTCCCAGCGTATTCCACACCAAGGCCAGGCAGCAGTGGGTGCTTGTGCCTGGTCCGTTACTCAGCACTGACACAAAGACAGACTGTACCTTTCTTTTCCCCTGTGAACGGTACAAAGTCTTCTCTGTCCTTGTGCTCAAGTGCTTGCTTCTCCAGGTACGAGAGCAGGCGTTCTCTGTCAAAAGGGCCCGTAGCTGGCTTAGTGGTCTGGTCCTTTTGCCTGAATCCCGCAGGAAGCAAGGCATTCTGTGGAAGGGAGGGAAGCATATAAAGATGCTAATGTTCTAATTTTAATTTCAATGTTGTTTTGCTTAATGAAACCATTCTTTGCTTGCCACTTCACAGAATACTCTTTGTTGACAGCAATAACACACATTACCTAAATTTAACCATTAAAACCAGTATATCTTCCAGCCTTCTTCTTTGTACCACCTCTTAATATATTCATTAACCATATTTACAATCACAGCACCAAAGAACTGAGCAAGATCAGAGCCCTTTGTTTTACACATATTATAACCACAGAGTTTTCAGTCCAAGTAAATAGATCAGGATAAATTTTCTCTACATTTTCTTCTCTTCTTTTCCTCTTTTTTCTCCTCATTTTTCTTTCTTTTCATTTTTTCAAAAATTCCTTTCATTCTAACATAGATGCCTCCTGTACTTCAGAAATCAATGGCACGCACAGAAAGTAACTGGTGAATTATTTGAACTTCAGCTATTTAGAGCATGCAGGAAGCAAGCAGAAGGATCCCCACTTGAAACATGTAGCTGTGTGACTGTGTGACTGCATCTGCACCCCGTGATATAGGAAGATGCCTAAGGTTCACACATTTCTGCCCAGGAAATCCCAGAAAGGAATACAGGTACGTGGAGTTCACAGTGCATGCACAGTAAAAAGTCAAGAGGCTGAAGCTGCCCCAAAGCACTGCAGAAGCACTTCAGCCTTGGCCAGAACGTGGACAGTAAGTCTGATCCCTGGCAAATATCCAGGGAATCCTGCACACATCCAATATTCTCAAGTCACTAGGTGTTTACCTTTGTGTGCATGAACATACCCATTTACTGCACATATGTAGCTCGGCTACAAATGCACCACGGCTTGGTCTTTCTGTTGTGAATGTTCTGTGTCTCCCACTGAGATGCCAGATACTTGAACACACCAAAAAACACACTGTGGAGGGAGGTGGCAGCAGAGAGGGAGAGAACAGAAAAGCTCACCCTTAATTTTGAGGTAAATTTGTAATATAAAACTAGAAGCTATCCATCTATTGTGGTTTTTTTCAAATTTGCCTCCACAGTGAATGGGTTTTATCTGCCAGTTTACCTGTCAGTTTTCAAATTCCTATATCTGTTTGAAGCTTTTGGGGCAGGTACAGGCAGGATTCCCATCCAGCATGCTTGTGACTCTAACCTCATTACTGTGGGACCAAGTGGTTCCCAGACCACAGATATTTAAATTCTTTGTGAAAGTATCTTCGGATATCCCCATTTGAAGATATTCCTTGCTCTCGAGAAAATGTCAGTTCTGTAGCTGAATCTTATTTTTCTTAATCATGCCTAAATATACTCTCTTCAGCTAAAAATATCTTCGCTGAATGACATAGTCAACAGATCTCAGAAGTTCAAAAGATCTGATCTTCACAAATACACATTATGTTTGTTTATTGCTGTGTTCAGAAATAGCACCCATAAAAACCTTCAGATGCTGTAGTCTGCAAACATGATTAAAGATTTAGATTGCAGACAAGATCATGTCTAAATAGACAAGGGACAGAGAAAGGGCACAGTGACTTGTACAAAAGCAAGTAGCACATCACAGCAGGAATAAAAACAAAATATCCCCAGCTGAGTTGGTCATCCTTTAAGGCACACTGCCTCTACTGTAACAGAATACAAATATAAAATGCTACAGTATGTGGCATTTATAATTATAATAGGCAGCTTTTGAACTATAATCCCTCTGGCCCCTGTTACTAACCTCAGGATCAAGGTCATCGAGAACATGCTCCAGCTGTTTCAGTTCGTCCTCTGAGAGTTTGCTGAGTATTTCATCTTCGTTGATATTCTTATATTTCTCCAACTCTTTTCGGAAGGGCAGAGACATGGCTCCTGCTGCTCTGCTCAACTGATGCTGCTCTTCAAGACTTCAACCATCCAGAAGTACTGAGCTTCTTGTGGCTTCACTCACTGTTAACAATAAAGCATTATGAGTATCTCCATTTAGCTGATATAGTCCTAAACAGCCTGCATGCTGAGAGTCACATTTACACTTTATTAATGAAAACAAAGCAGCAAGATGTTCTGGCTCAGCAGAGGGGGAGTGGGAAGCGCTGGGGCTGACTGTGCAGCAGTAACTCAGGAATAGCAAAAAAGGGTATGGTATGCTTGGGAATCTCATGGGTGCAGCAGCAAAGAGAAGCTTTGAAACAAATAAATGAAAAAAAACATTGGGAACTTATCTTTTAAGTCTGTTTTATTGAATTTGCTTAGAAACAACCGTATCTGCTTGTTCTTTTGGCTAAATACAGAGGAAAGCGGTAGAGTTCCAGAAAACAGTCCAACACTTGACAAACGAGCAACAGAATGTTATGCCTTGAGGTATTCTGTCTTATCCCAGCTTTGATGATGGATGAAAGCTTACTCACATTGTCTTGGCTGGCTTTTTGGTACATTCTGGTTACCTAAGCAGCTTTAAAGTATGCTAGTTGGTAGTCTCGTTTCTAAATTTTTGGCTACAAATGATAGCACTTGGCATCAAAATAATTCTTGCAGTGAGTATATGCTACTTGCAGCTCAAAAGATCATCTGCAAATTAGTCTGCTGCACGAGGCACCTGCAGGCATTCAAAACACCATCATGAAAAAAAAAAAATGGACTTAGTATTTCCCAAACTCTTTAAGTTTTAAAACTTGAATGTGGATCCTTGTTAGACAATCCCCAACAGATCCCAACAGATCAGTAACAAAGAAAGTGTCATTTGAATGGCCACAACTGTCATATAATTTGTAATAAGATGAAGGACTTCGTCTTTACTCGCTCTTTTTTTTCCTGTCCAGAACCAATTCTAGAGCCAGAATCTGCCTGTAAATGGATGGAGTGAAAGAGAATTAATGTATTATCAGAACCAGCACTGGCTGGGGACTTTCACTGTGATCCAGGTCCTCCCACATCTGCCCAGTTTCCCCTGCCAGCACCATAACTCCCTGAATTACCCAGCTAGCTGGGCAGTTTTACAGTTGAGTTTTTGCATTCACAAATGTCAAAGATGGTTCATATGGAAACCAGCCAAATGGCTCCTAAATCTGGCTTATTTATCAACTCAAACTCCAATTTCCTTTGCCCAGGTCTCTACTTGTCATAAGCTAACAAAACCCATGCGGGTTCTGTCACTGCATGTAAGCTGGAAGCCTGATCTTTATTTTTAGTTTATTCAAAATCCAAATGAAAATGTTGCATTTACTTAAGAGTTTCACTATTAAAATACTAAATATTAAAACATATCTCATTTTCTGTTTATCAAAAAGACTTGAAATCAGCAACCTTTAGAAAAGGAATAGAATAATGAGTAGAATTACAAATTTGAAAAATCTGGAAATTCTGTTAATATTGCAAGGCATAAGCCTTAAATAGGAAACATCCTATTCCAAGAAAAAGCATTATCTTCCCCACACAGTCTGTCTCATTTTTTTCCTTATTAATGCTTTATATTGTAGTCCCTGTTTTCACAGCATGACATCATTGTCAAGCCAATCCAAATGTCATGGTAGAATTCAACTGTTCTTTAAATTGTGAGTTTCTTTTAGGAAGTTAGTCAGCATCTGAATTTTCACAAAATTCTTAAATTATCAAAATTCCATGATAAGTGATGACTGTGAGAGATATTTTGGAAAAAAAGTCCAAAAGAGCTAACTTTTGTGTACTTGGCACTTAGGGAGAAACTGGTTCTACAAACGTTTAATTGATACATTTGTTACAAAAACTACTTGTTAAATACTGAAAGCATTTTACTTAAAAGTGATAAGTATGGTTGTTTAAATACAAATGTAAAAACAACTGCAGTTGCATTACAATGTTTCAATACTAAGGCATTAGCCACTTTCTCTAAGTTTCTTTGGATCAACTAATTAAAAACAGCATTTCAGCTAGCAGTCATTAACTGGGCTGAACATTTCCTTTGAGGGGATTAGAGATTTTAAAAACTCTATTGAACAGTTTAAATGGTTATTTTATTAGAGTTTAATCGCATATCCCTGGAAAAGAAATGTAATCCTAAGGTTAATTAAATATTGTTGGGAAAGCAGCTAGTAAGAGTGGGCAGCAGTTTCCCTGGCTGAGGCCAGCACCTCCTGGTGCAGGGTGGCCAGTACCCAAACCTCTCCCGCACCCGTACGGCACCGCACGACTCCCACCAGGGAACACAGATGAGAACCATTTTACCACCAATGTCATGGCTTTTGTGAAAAGGTTTGCAAGCTTGAATCCGGGTGCTAATGAGCAACTACTGCAGATCATGATTTGTGTGTACCAGACGTTTCTGATTGCTTTGTGAATTCCCTCAGTGCTCAGCCACTAAGGAGAGACGAGCCGGGACACGCTTCCCATCAAGGGACAGTTTTCAATATTATAACTGTCTCCTTTTAATTATTAGGAAGAGAAGATACTTAACCATGCGCAGCAAGGATACCCAAGTAGAAATATAAACCCAGATATTAAAGATGTAGCAGTCTAACTTCTCTTATGGCATGAAGCACTAAGTTGGATAACCCTTGTTAGATCAGCAGTACACGGAAGAGCTTGGAATCACGCTTTTCTTGCATGCAGAGATTTGCAACAGAAATTCCCTTGATTACAGTCCCTGTAAGGAGTAAAGCTTTTGTGAAGCTCACACCCTGCTATACAGGCGACTGAAAGCTCTGCTGAAACACCTGTCACTCATGTCCCTGCTTTATGCTCCCCATCGACCTTTCACCACAACCACATTATCAGAAAACAAAGGAACAAGATAAATCTAACAATTCAGCATCATTCAGCCTGGGAAGGAAATGCCAAAGTCTTGAGTTCACATGCTCTGGGAATTGCTGTCTAATGTGATGATTACGATCTCCACCTTCCTAATTGGATTCCATACTGTTAATGTTGTGTATGTAAACAGGGCCATATGCCATCTGTGCTGCTTCTTATTGGGGTTTGACTCTCCTGAGTGTGCTCGTACAGATTATATCCACCAGATTTTTTTTGCTGTGATTTGCTGTATGAAAACTTTGATCAGTTACAAAAGCAATTCTTACTAACCAACAGCTCCCAGCTACTGGTATTTTGAGCATCCAAAAGCAGATCATGGAGTGATGTTCAGTCTAGTTGCAAAGGCAATGCGCTGTTGAACGTCATACATTAGGGACACTGAGGGAAGCAGGATGAGGGACCAAGGGTAAGAGTATGGAGTTTCCCTTCAAACTTACCAGGAAGAGTCAATAACGAGAGTAAGGAATGGAGCAGTGCAAATCCCTTCTGTTTTTTCCATTTAGTTTCAGTAGGGAGCATCACAGTTTACCATGGGCTCAAATGCCCGCAGTTAAACGGCCAAGCATGCTGTTAGATGCACAACAGGTAAAATCCACATGTGTTCAAGATAGTACAAAAGTACAAGAAGTAGCATTTCTGAAAACTATGTGTTACTTTTAAATCTTAGTGGAGCACAGACATTTCACAGTGAGCTTCAAAGACTCCTCTGCTGTATTTTTATCTTTACATCTAAAGAAAGAAATACATTCTTCTTTATTATTTGGGGTGTCTTCTTCACCCTTGTCTGTCAACATCAGGATTCAAAATATGTTTTCAAAGACAAAAAGGGTGTCATTAGTCAGCCTGCATAAAATCATTATTGCTCTACGTAGTCAACATCTGCTGCTGTGCTACAACTCCTCTATACTTTGCTGTGTTCCACAAGTACTTACTGGTTATAAACCTTACACACTACTGAAAGGGTTTTCTAGAGTAGCCAAGGCTGTATTTTCTGCTGATAGCATAATTTCTACTGCTGATGCAACTATTTCTTTCTGAGATGGAAATGTTCCTCTGCTGAATTAAGGTGTCAGAGAGGTCCCACTTGTGTTGGTTTGGGTTCCTTGAGAAGTGTTGGAACAACCTGACCTATAGGACCTTCTACAGACCACCAGCTACAAAGGCACATCAGGTCCCTCATGGTGTCTAAACCACAGGCTATATACCTAATGGAGATGGGAACAGTGACACACATCATTTGAATTTCTAGCTTTTGATAGTGTGTACAAGCTAAGAATGAGGCTGCATGGCAATATGAATTTATTCTATAGAGATGTGCTGAATGGGAAATAACAACGGAGTCTTCATCTTTATAGAAGAATGTTTTTCTATAATCAGAATTGAGAAATTGTTCTTGCTTTTGCGAATCCCAGCAACTGATGTTTAGAAAGCAAACCCTGAGCAGAGTGATCCTGATGTGTGATCTATTTTAAACTATCTCCATATCCTCAGTGATGGATATTTGTGTTTTGAAAAATAGTTGTCAAACTGATCTGTAAACGTGGAAGAATTCTTCCCTTTCTTTAAATAGTCCAAACTTGAAAATAAGAAACAGGTGGAATAAATTCCAGGTTAAATTGATAGTGGACCAAATAAATAGGATTGTGGCCATAATGATTAAGGGCAGAGTGTTTGTGCAACACAAGCAGATGCTCTGTAGAAGGAAGGTGACCGTCCTGCACCATCCAGGCAACTGAGAGCTTCCAACAATTTATTTTATCCAATGACAGATAGGGGATCTCTCTGCTGTCCAGGAACTGCTATGAAAAATAAGGATGGGTTGTTGGAAGTTCAAACTTACAAACGAATAAAAATTGACAAATACTCCATTATTTGACATATAAATAAGGATCCATTTTTATACTTAAAAAGCAAGACCAATATGTACTTTCTAACCATGAACATACAGGAGGTGTATACTCAGAGGTCATGTTTTGTGGTACAAAATTTCTTCTTGGTTTTGAACTAGGTGGTTTGAATACCTCAGAAAAGCTAGGAAGTGTGCATTAGGTCCAGCAAGGCACGGAAGTATGATAGGAACATACAGCGAAGCATTATGAAACTGATTTTTTGTGTGTGTATGATGAAAATGGTATTAGCTAGAGGTCCTTATGCAGATAGGAACAGCAGACACATGAAAGAAACTCACATAGGTAGAAAATGGAAGAGATCTGTAGTGTCTAGAATATGGGTCTTCTAGAATCCTCTAATTTTTCTAGTTTCCCCAAAATATAACTTCTAAAGAACTCCTGACAGAAGGAGCACTGAATTGCTCCAGTTTAGTCATGTTTTCTAAACCTTTCTAAACCAGGACAGAGCATGATCACTTGGTGGATCAAAACAAATAACCTATTTAAGGGTTTGTAGAACTGTGTCCATCAAGAGGGTGTCTCTGGGGCTGGTGGGGAGCGCTCTCAGCTGCCATGGCACTGAGCTCAGGGCTGGCTCTGGGTGACTAATGACATGGACAAACCTCTTCTATTCCCAGACCAGTTTGCCGTCTTTTGTCATATATCATACTGTAGCAAAGAATCCCTAAAAATCCTTATATATTTAAAGTGCTGTTTTTCCCCAGAGCTAATGTAGGGTTATTTCATGTTCTGTTCCCAGCAAATGGTTTAGTCACATGTAGACACTGGTAAACAATTAATTATTGTGTTGTCCTAATATTAGACTAGTCCTGAACCTTTAGGATAAACATTCAGTGATCAGAAACTCCACTTCATAATTGGGTGAGCCTTTATGAGCCTTGGTAATGCTTATGGCACTCCATAATTTACATTGCAGTTAGCTTCTTTACTGAGGGATTGACAACTCCTATGCAAGTAAACTGCGAGACATCAAGGCACTTTAATGGGAATTCAATCATGCCCTTTATGAGAAAATAACTATCAAGTATATTGCAAATTTATCCATATGAATATACCATTATTTATAGAAGATGTAAAGGGATGCAGTCCCTTTGATTCAGATAACATGAAAGGTTTTTCACTAGTGATTAAAGATGAAACATTAATGCTTCTCCCACCAGTGCAGAATATAGTTATATAATAACTAATTTCTGATTGTTTCTAAAATAACATTAGTGGTATTATTCATAACCACTCAAAACATGAAAGTAAGTCCTGGGTAGGAAGTAGTTTTCTTTACAATGCCTGATGAATTTATAACCTGTTTCTGGAGATCAATGTATTTTTAGATCATAACCACTAGAATTGTTTCCATACAAAAATGATGACTAATTATACAATGACTTTTTGAGGATTTAAGCCAGTCTTACTGAAAAAAGCAACCTTTAAATCACTTAATTCCTACCTACAGGAAAGGGATGGCAGAACAAACCTAAGCATTATAGATACTAGTGAGATTGAGTATGGTGCTCTGACACTCCAGTGGTGCATAAAGTATGGGAAATGGAAAAGACTACAGACACTTGTCCATCTGTTCTGTCCCCTGCAGGGAGGGACACCCCCTTGCTTTTAGAGGGGAAAAGTTTAGTTATAAAATAATAAGGAAACCATCTTCAATTTCTGCTCATCACAACAGGTAAGTTTGTGGAGCTGGAAGGTAGATTTCTTCCATCTCTATAACTTTATTGATTATTTAAAAATCCATGCAAAATGAATTAGCTTTTCTAAAATAAAACCATAACATAATTGTATTCCATAACTGTCCATAGCCATAACCATCCCATAACCATAAAATCATAAGCATAGCTGTCGGAAACTGATGGTGGAGGGAAGTGCTAGCCTGAAAATCCTAGAGAGCAGCGTCTTTTTATGCAGATAAAATGGACTATGAAATGGCAGCTCCACCCACGATTTGTCACGTGTAAGCTCCAGAGATACCCTTCTGCTGAGCTGTACAAGTGGGGTTTGACTGACAGTCCTGGAGATATGATTAATACCACGACTGGCTGAGACTATCAGGAATGATGCTGATCAGTGTTATAAGTGACAGCGTAACAGCCCCAGTGCCCATTTGATAGCAACTGGAAGAAAACAGCCTGAATTACCCAAGGTATGAATCCTCAGGAAGCCAAAGGCCAGGTTCTGGTACCTTGTTGACTGAATATGTTTACATGGAACCAACTACTGTGGTGCCTTAAACACCACCAGCCACACGAGAGGCTCTCCATTTCACTGTCCCATCAGAGGGGAGAAATGCCTTGCTCGGGGTCAAATGGAAAGTCTGCAGCAAAATGAAGAACTGAACTGTTTTCCAAGTATCAAGCATTGGACAGCTTTTCCTTTGGCTACGGTTCCTTCTTCCATAGACAGTCTTATTCATCTGAGTGGATCTTTTAAATTAATACTCTTCACCAGGTGAAAACACAGCAGAGAGAACCAAAAGCTGGGCTAAGAGCTTATACTACTGAGGGAAGAACTGTGATCACTGATAATGATATTAGATAACTTCTAAAAAAACTCTTCTTGCATCTTTCCTAAGCTGTTTTTACTCCTTACAATGTATCCCTTACAGAGGGATAGTAACTACCTGCAATTTTTGTATTTTAGCTCTAAACCAACAGAAACCATCTGTGATGTGCATATTCTGATACCTGAAACAATGAATAAGAGAAGGAATTGTACTTGTAAATTATCATTTTTACAACAAAATAGATCAGACTGGAAAAAGCACCACCAGTGTTTCTTTTTGACATGTTGGAAACATCAATAGGAAAAAAGGACACCGGGTAATATCAAGAAAAGCATTGTTCCACCTGTGCTGCCAGCAGATAGCAAACAGCACGCTGCCTTTTGTCACCGCTCTTCTCAGATTTCCCTATTTTAGAACAGCTCCTGGACCTTCAGACCCAGCCGTTCTTTGAAAGAATCCTAATGAAGAGGGATTTAAAAAATAAATTCTGTGGCATCAAGTCATGACGACCAAACTCCAGCGTTAAACAGAAGGCACTGCTAGGCTTGGGTGCTGTGGTCAGGAAACAGAATCTATACATTCAGCCCGGTGTTGGCCTAGCACATGCAAATACAGGTGGCCACAGGAGGCTGCCTGGCACCTCTCCATGCAAAACCCTGCAGAGCTACCACAGCCTCGGTCAAACGAGCACTCAGCCAGAGGGAAACATCAAACTATGAGATTCAATAACTTCGGAATGTTGAAAAAAAAGCAACTCTAGAGGAGATGAGTAACAGCAGAAATGCATAAACATTGCTTGCCAGAAGCTGTAAAATACTGGCAATAATAATAATTGGAGGGGAGAAAGAAAAGTCACGCAGAAAGCAAAGCACACCATTTTGAACAAAATTATTTTGATTGTCAAGATGAGAGAAGCTACTGAGTAAGTTCAGACAAATCCAACCAAGCTAGATGAGTGGGGTAAAAGATACATAGGGAATTCAGCTTGACAAAGTCTATAAATTGACTCACATAACCCTCTTCATTTTTTTATATATTGGTAAAAATTAAAAAATATATATATTAACTGTGCAGCCAGTTAAGAGCTGCACTGCATACAGCATCACAGCAAAAGCACCAGCATTAGTCCATTAGCAAACAGGTGCAGAATAACACAGAAAAGATGATATTATCATCAGATAATTCAGTGAGACACCTCCGTACATCCCTGAATTGGAGCTCATTTTTCTAATAATTGTATCCTTTGCACACAATTAGAGGCTGTGACGCCTGCAGTATTAGGCCAGTTGGTCCCAGGTGTTTCTTTCCCAATACAGTTTCCTATCTCTGTAGGTGGAGGGCAGAACAGAGTAAGTTCAAGGACAATTTCTGAGAAAAAAATCAGTTTCAAAAAAGCTTTCATATGCACCTACTTACTACAAATGTGCAACTCAATAATTACTTACTGAAGACCTCTATTAAATGTTTTCAAATGCACAGACCTGCACTGTGCATCACGCATGGTATAAAAGTATTATCACTTCTTCCAATTATTTTTAAATTGATATTTGATACACTTCTGAATTTGTTTCATCATTAATGATGTTACAGTGGCTTTTTAAAAGCTTATGTTATTCCTCAGCTCAGGGTGGTCACATGAATCTAGACAGTTTTCATTTATATTTTGGTGTTATAGTCCTCAGATTTCTCTCCATGATTCTCATCGATCAGACGTGGATTTTTACTTTGGCAACAAAAAATTCCCTCAAAGCTTCCACCAAGGCAAACCCCCTTGAATTAGCCGAGGGCCACCCTGAGAATTTTGCAATCAGAAGATGACACAACAGAGCGGGTACAATACGCGATGCCAACGTGCAGGCTTTGAGGATGCCTTTTGCTCACCCAGAGCTTGGAAATGTTCCTAAATCTTACTAAATCCACAGCCTGCTCCTGAACCTGGTGCTGGGCAGCGGAGCAGAGCCGCCCTCCATCGCTCCTGCCGTATTTCCTGCTGACATACAAAAGGCGTGGGATCCCTGAGCGGAGACAGCTCTTCTTCCTTCACAAAAACACCTTCTTTTCTTAGCCGACTAAGCCGCTTCACCTCATTTTTTGTCGTTTCACGCCCGGCATAAAGGATGCGAGCGCATCCCCAATAAATACACGCTCGTTCCCTTGTAAAACGCGCTATTAAAACGCAAAAAACCCCATCGTCGTCCCCCCCCATGCAGCGCGGGGAGCGGCACTCCGCGCACCGCGGCAGCCTCCCACGTCTCGGGGCCGCCCGTGGCGCCCCCCCCCCCCCCCGTTTTTTCCACGTCGAGGATGATGATTCCCGGCGTGGCTCCTGCCCGGCCGGCTCCCCGCACCGCACCGCACCGCACCGCGCGCAGCCCCGCGGAGCCACCCGCCCCGGGCCCGCGGGCGATGCTCCAACGCCCCGCCCGTCCCCATCCCCGTCCCGCCGCCTTACCCCGCCGTGGGGCCTGCGCGCCCCTCCGCGCCCCGAGCCCAGCGCCGCCCGCCGGCTGCGCGCCCC
>BJBW01000286.1:217720-265382 GCA_004320125.1 Scolopax mira | reverse complement strand
TTATTGACAATCTTGATAAGGACATAGGGTGTATCATCAGCAAGTTCGCAGATGACACAAAGTTAAGCAGGAGTGTTGATTCACATAAGGATACAGAAGCTCTACAGAGAGATTAGATAGATTGGATCATTGGGCTAATGCTAATGGTATGAACTTCAACAAGGGCAAGTGCCAGGTCCTGCACTTGGGCCACAATAACCCCATGCACCGCTACAGGCTTGGGGAAGTGTGGCTGAAAAGCTGCCTGACAGAAAAAGATCTGGGGGTTCTAATTGCCAAGTGGCTGAATATGAGCCAGCAGTGTGCCCAGGTGGCCAAGGAAGCCAATGGCATCCTGGCTTGTATTAGAAATTGTGTGACCAGCAGTAGGGAGGTGATTGTCCCCCTGTACTCAGCACTGGTGAGGTCACACCTCGAACATTGTGTTCAGTTCTGGGCACCTCACTACAAGAGGGACATCACGGTGCTGGAGCGAGTGCAGAGGAGGGCAATGAAGCTGGTGAAGGGCCTGGAGCATAAATCTTATGAAGAGGGGTTGAAGGAGATGGGACTGTTTAGTTTGAGGAAGAGGAAGCTGAGGTGAGACCTCATCACTCTCTACAACTACTTGAAAGGACACTGTAGAGAGATTGGTGCTTGTCTCTTTTCACAGGTAATTAGTGACAGAACAAGAGGGAATGGCTTCAAGCTCCAACCGGGTAGGTTTAGACTGAATATTAGAAAAGAATTTTTTCCAGAAAGAGTGGTCGGGCATTGGAATTGGCTGCCCGAGGAAGTGGTTTAGTCACCATCTCTGGTTGTGTTTAAGAGTCGTGTGGTGTTGGGGGATATGGTGTAGGGGAGAACTTTATAGAGTAGGGTTGATGGTTGGACTCGATGATTCCAAGGGTCTTTTCCAACCTAAATGATTCTGTGATTCTATGATTCTATGTAGTAGTTGGTAGGTTTGAAAATAGAGCACAGTGGCTGATTTTCCATATTTTACTGATTTGGCTAATTTTAGGTATCTCTGGAACTCTTCCAGTTATTTTTAAACTTTATCCTTTGGCAATTATTACAATTGAGGTTTCCACTAGAAATACTAGTTTTTCTTTAGCAAAGCTGCTGGTATGCTAAATGCAATTTTGGTGGCTATAAAACCACTTAACATATTTTACAAGTTTTTTCAGATGAGGTTAAGGAGACTTTTGCATAGTTTATATAATATATGTTATGTATTGTATATTATTTTCTCAGGTTTTGTCTCAATGTATTGAATTGTTTAAAGCAGTTTTATCAGAAGTAGAATCATGGATTACATTGATACCACCAAGATATTTAACAGACATCTTCTGATGGATATTGATGCATTGTGACTTTAACAAGCATTTTGGTTCAGCAGATTGATGAGCTTAGAATTATTTTCTGCCAATGATGCACTTGATGGGGAGTTACTTCTGCCTTAAGTTCTAAACTCTGTTTGGCTTGTCAGTTGGGATATATTTTCTGTCCTCAGTGATTTAATCCAAAATGCACCTAGTCTTTCTTTATTGGTGTTTTTTTTGATTCTTGTGTGTGTGTGATGTCCTACCCAGGGGAAGCATTTTTGGAGAGAAACAAGAAGCTAAAGCAGAGTTTGCTTCAGATGCAAATAAAGTGAACATGAATTGAAAGTTATGTTACACAAAAGTAAAACATAAAATTATGCTGTTGGAGTAGCCATTCAGTAATGGATACCATACTGTGATTGAAATACCTACTTTTTAAGTGCTTCCTGTAGGTGTCAAATGTAGGTGCTAAATGGGAATACCCTCTACCATGTATAAGATAAATGAGGGACTTCAGAGTGTGATCCAAAACAGGTGGCAAACTGAAAAGTGCATGATTGTAGAACTAGTTCACATTGGAACTAATTGAAATCAGCTGCTGCTGTTGTGGTGCAGTGAGTTGGGTATTTGATCCCCACCACCTCTCTTTCTCTTCCCTTTTAGGTCAGTGACAGTATTAGAAAAGGAGGAATGGGAAGTGCACCATGGTCTTAGGAGATCCCATGCCAGTTAGAGCATCTGGAAAGATGGGTTTTGAAGAAGTGTAGTTTTGAATCATGCTGGTCACTTCCAGTCCAGTAATATTGGTGGAACCATGGTGACTTTCCTTTAATTCTATTTTCTAAAGATTGTGTGATAAAAGGTAGCTAGAATTGTAATCTGCCCCTTATGTATTAATCCTTTGTTCTGGTAGAGTGCTTTGCTTCTGATTAACAGGGGTGAAAGTGCTGTTTCTCTAAATAATATGCCCAGTCTACAGAAGTTTCATGTATCTTTGAGAAGTATGAATTCACTGGACAGACTCTACTACATCATTCTCTGGAGGTCATGACAGAAGGTTGACTAGAAATCTATGGAGGTATAATACTAAAATATATTTGGAGAGGACTTAAGTAAATTTTGGACTCAAAAATACACATATTTTTTGTGAGAAATGGGAAAAGAATTATCTACAGTTGAGTTTGGGAAATTAAAGGAAATGCTAGGGAGATTATGATTTAAACATACAGTACCCACTTAGCTCCATAATGGGGAAAGGGTAAATATGATGGCTGTATTGATTTTACTTGTGAAAATTTTAGTTGATATAGCTAAACTTACCTGTATTTCATGGCCATGATACTTTTTCCTTTTCAGTAAAGAATTATGAGGTGCCACTAGAATGTCTGAATATTATTTGTGTTAAAGTACTGTATGTTTATTGTGGTATGCTTTGTGGTTTGCTTTCTGGTTTTTGATTTAAAAGCTCCATATAATTCTATTTCCTATCTAAACCGTGTAAGTTGAAGCCTCAACTGCAGATGTGAATTGACATAGGAAAATTGCAAGATTCTCATCATCCGTAGAGTGATTTTCCCAAATTTAAACATGGAATCAATAATATAATGGGTACCTAATGGTCTGTATTTCTGGCCTTCTGCATCAATCAGTAATTGTATTCCAAATAGTGTATCATTTCTGTAAATCAATGCATGTCTTAGTTGTTGACATAGTGATGACATCTGCATGTAACCTAAGGAAAAAAACCTGTATTGGTATGAACCAAGTCAATCCTTCTTAAATCAAGCAAACCTTGGGATGGTTTAAATGTTGCAAACATTTTTCTGGGAATAATTCTTAAAAGCTATCCCCAAAACTGCCTTCCCTAATCTGAATGTGCTGCTTTTTTTGCATGTTTTGATATGCTGAATCAGTCCAATTCTTAAAATGATGGAAAGATGATTTTTTTACAGGAGAAGTAAACTTAAATGCATTTAAGTGTGCCTCAAGTGTTGTAATGAATTCTCTGATTCACACATTGGTTATAGAATGGTTTTGCAAAACCACTGGAACATGCCGCCTTTCACCACAAAAAATTTTCTTCATTGTTTTTATTTTTTTATTTTTTTTCCTCTTTGCCCTTAATAGAACCATAAATAAGGCTGACTACTCTGGATTCTATTACTATGTAAAAGCTATTTTAAAACATCTAACCATCTGCTTAATGGCTGGTAATACGTTTCTAATGGTCACTCTTGATAAGATACTTTCAATTTGCTACAGTAATAGTAATCAAACAGCCAAGCCCATTCAACAGTGATATGGCTGAGATTGTTCACCAATTTCCTATCAGCAAAAAGGTTGTTAGTCTTTCATAGAAAAAGAATAGCAGCTCTGGAAGTTTTCTGTTTAAACAGCGTATTTTCTGTCTGAAAAATATGGATCTGAAATGTGAACTGATCAGATGCTGTACAAATGGATAGTTTTCAGTATTTATGTGTCCAGGTGTTGTGGCTAGTGTGGTTGTAACAGGTCCGTTTAATTAATAATTGTCCCTTTTTTCCCCTGGATGATATATACTGAATTGCTGTCATCTAGGGCCTTGCATTCTTTTGTGTGATCTTGGCAGCTGGTGACGGCTCTGCAAATTATGAGTTTCTTGGCTTAAAACAGACTAAATTGCAGACAAAACAAGCTATCAGCTGAGTAAATACTGCACCTCTGTTTGGCTTCAGTGAGAAGAAGGAGATTAGCGTGAGTACTTAGTGTTCATAATTACTAGTAAGAGGGAAATAGTAGGCTCAGGCTGACTGGAGATTGTTCCATTATATCCAATTAACACCCACTTGATTATTGTTAATTACTTGTGTTGGATGACAGAGGAGTAAAGATGTCATACTTCAAACATACAAATACCATCTGGGTCATCAGTATGCTGACACTGATAATATCGTGCTCAGTCTCAGATGTTACTAGGTATTTTCTCTGCACAGTTTTTAGACTTCGCTGCTTTTATTACTACTTAAAATTCTCTTGAAATACACTGCCTAAATAAAGATATTTTTTTCCTTAAAAAAGTAAAGAAAGGAAAACCTATTTTCCCTACTGAGTTCTTCAAGATAAAAACAATGTCTCAACAAATGACTTCTGTCAATAATAATTTCTTGTAAAGGCCTTTTTATGAGGTAAGCAACTGAGGTTGAGACTTGGAATATGTGCTGGACATGGGTAGAATGTAATGTGTTTGTTATTCCAGTGTCAGAGTTAGGACTTACAAATTTAATATGTTGGGATACCTGACACCTTTGGACTTCTTCAAAACCTGAAAATTTCAAATACAGTGACGTATGTAAATATTATTGTCACTTTTCTGGGTTACTGCTAATGCATTGTGATAAATGACTGAAGCTAATATCATAAAAAGGTGAGTTCCCCAAGTGCAATGAGTTAATGAAGACCTTTCTCATTTTATGTTGTAATATATATTTAAACAGTAAAGGAACAGGCATTAGAAAGTCTATTGAAATAAGGAATTCCTAAGTATATTTAAAGATTTAAACAGGGGATTGAATATCTTGACTAGTCATTTGGAATCTATAATGTTAAAATAGTCTCCTTTTAAAGGGCATTCACAGCATTAAAAATCACCTTCCAAATACTGTAAATATATATATTTTATAATGAACAGATATCAGTGAAATGGAATATTGTCATAGGATAATAGGTTCTGGCTGATGAATGCTGAAGCAGAGCCAAAATGCTCAATTTTTAGGTATGAGACATTGATCCTGTGACAATCTTTTATTACAATTTACTTTTATTTCTATTATGCCACCTGGCCAATGTGGATACCATCATCTTGTCTGAATGAGACACTTGGAATCATAGCATGTAGAAAACTGTACTGGTCTAGAAGCTTCATATTATGTTGTGCTGCTACTTAGGTGATCACAAAAGGAACAGCTGTCAGACTCACTTCTTATTTTTGCAAAATAATTTCTGCCACTCAAAATGAAGAAATATGTTATCAGTGTTGGGTCTGAAGTGATGGAGAATGATTCAGCATGCCCCTAACAAGCAGCATTTAAAGATATGCTATCAAACTTTATCATGTAGCAAGGAAATAGGACAGGACATTTCTGCATCCGTTCTTCCTAAGTAGGGCTATACTATCCTTTTGTGAAGTTTTTCTTGGGTTTTGTTTTAGAGTTCTTAAGTGTATCCACAGTCATTCCTCTACTTTTAAGTATATGATAATTGGATACATCTCACTGGTAGGATACATCTCACTTCTTGTAAACTATATGACTCAAAAATCTTTAATGGCTACTGGTTTTCTATTGGGTTTATGCAGTGTCCAGCAGAGTTTGTTCCTGGCCTGTGGCTGTATTGGTTTCTATTCTGTTTTACACATGCTAACCTGAATATTCATTTCAGAGCTTATATAGAACCAAACTATGTTTATCTATATTCCTGCAATAAAGAAACTTGAGTTTGCAGATAAGAAAGGTAATTTTAAAACTTCCTGAAATTCACGGTTTTTAACAAAACAAAGCATGATGAATTAGTTCCTTCTGTTATTTTCTGTTCTTTAAGGGAGTGCTTAGGAAGTTTTACTTGATTTAACTTATATCTAAGTGATTCTCAATTCGAAGCAATGGTTTAGAACTTGACTGAATGTCCTTTTTGTGAAGTAATTACCCTGATTTCCTTGCTAAATGTTATTTTATGCATTACGTTTAATAGCTCCTTTTTCTTTGGTATGGTAGAATAGTGATAGTGTCTTCTATCACTTAGGGAGAGAATATATCCTCTGTTTGGTTCAGTCACAGGTTAGCATTCAGACATTAGAGCTAGGTGTTTTTATTTCTGTCTGTCTTCACAGCTGATACATTAGAACAAATTGCATTGAGGCTTACACACATTGATTCTGCTAGGAAGTTGAAAGAACTTTTCAGCAAAATATACGTGATGAAGGGAAACAGTATTTTTATCTTTGCTGTGAGTATGTTCTATGCCTGGGATATTATGTATTTTTGAATGATGGCATACATGCTCATATTTTCTATGACTAAAGAGGAGACAATATGACAGCAATCATTGTACCCAGTGTTTAGAGAAAGGCTCATTGATATGACCCATTGATATGACATAGATGATACGTTATGTATCTGCATTGTTGCAGGCACTATTGTTGCAGGCCAGTTGTGACATAGGCACATAAGACATTTTGTACATTAAAGTCATTAAAGTCCTTTTCAGCTCCCTAACTTGACCAATTTTACTTGAAAGCTTTCCTTCACCCCTTCCTCCTCCAGCCTTTACTTACTCATTTGTTAATACTATACATAGGTTTCAAAAGCTGAGCTGTCATCTTTTTATTTACAATTACATACCTTTGTTTGCTACACTAAAGAGGCACATGAGACGCAATAATTGACCTGGACACATCCACATAGTGATTTGCACTTAAGCATGAGCTTCTTGAGCCTGGTTCCTACACTTGAAGATTTACTAGAAGTATCTTACCTGTGCAGGCAGCACAGTGCAGGTCCCAGACTGAGGAGCCCTCCTGGGAGGTAAAGCTTAGCTCAAGCTCTAACACTGATGTGACCAAACACTGAGAGAACAGAACAAGTTTAGGATTGTAAGAACTGTAGACAAAGGAGAAGCTTCTATCAGCCTCTGAAAATACCAGTCATACTGGTAGAGACTGAAACTGAACTGGAAAAGCTCTTCTTTCTACTTTCCTACTATTTAAAGATCAGCAAAACACTGCGTAAATTAATTTTATATTGCAAGAATTGGCCCTCCCCTGGAGGTGTTCAAGGCCAGGCTGGATAGTGCTTTGAGCAACCTGGTCTAGTGGAAGGTGTTCCTGTCCATGGCAAGGGAGTTGGAACTAGATGATCTTCTGGGTTCCTTCCTGCCCAAACCATTCTATGATTCTATAAGAAGAACATCCTGAACATACGTCTGAAGCATCTGGACATATCTGCATTGAGAACCAATCTTTTGACATTTTTTTTTAATTAAGCAAAAACATTAATACTTTATTGAAAACTTTTATTTGTATGTATCTGTTACTGTTGCATGACTTCAGTTTATTTTGAGCGATCCTTAAATTAGGACTTAATCATTCGGAGGAAGAGGACATGGGTTTAACATTGTCACATCTTTCATCGTTATTGCTTCTTTCTTAAATAATATAATTTGTGACAAATGTGAACATTAATTACAGTTAACAAAGCAATGTAACATGAAGTGTTCGTATTTTAAAAAACATCCAATCAGTGGGATTACATCTTACACCAAGCTTTAAGTCAAAGTTCAAAAGTCAGAAATCAAATACCATCAGTTATCAAATTATGTTAATGGTTCTAATGAAAGCTTCTGGTATTTTGCTCAACACTGTGTTGCTATTATAGTAACTAATAGGACAAGAAAACCTGATGGCCATGAAAAAATTAAAACTGACTGCTAGAGTTTCTTTTTTTTTTTTTTTTCACATTTGACAATCTGTTTAGTCAGCCAGAGTTTCCATGTGGTACGCTCAGCTTTTTTATCAGGCATAGGAAGGGTATAAACTGTATTTTATAACTGTTTTAGCACACCACACTTCCCCTTCCTTAAAAAACACCTTCATATAATAAGTTCGACTTCCAAATCAACAAAGCAAAGAAAATTAAAGGCTGACATTTTGTCACAAATCTTTATATGAAACTCTGCAGCTTTTACTAGATACATTGACCTGAAATCTTGGTATTGTTTACTGAGTTGACAAAGGAATAATTGATTGCAACTTCTGTTATATTAATTTTACTTTGTAATTACACCATTTATAACTGCAGGGACCCAGCACAGGTAGCTTGCAGGGATGTGATCTGAAGCCCACTCATTAAGCACAATGAAATACAAATCTGAACCAATGAATGCCAAGTTTACAACTTCTATTTTTTATTTTTTTTTTACAATACAAAATGAAGCAGATCAAGAACTGTGCATTTTGAAGACAGTGTAGAGAGTAGATGCTTTTGATGTGTTTGAGCTTTGCTTGTTTTAAATTCTTGCCAATGTGAATGAATTTCTGGGACTTCACACTTTGGTTGTTGGCTATGGACAATAACTTGGGACTTACTGAAATTCCTATATTTAGTTGAGCCAGTGCTAGGGAGTGTTGTGCTCTTTTAAGTCATTGAGCAGACATTTCAAATTCTCACTGTTGTTGCCTGGCACTACTTAAAGCTCTCAAAAAAAACCCAACAAGCCACAGAAAGAGACCCATTTTTGCTATTAATGAGACTTGCATCCAACATTTGCAACTCACACTGTGAAATTTTGTCTTCAAATGAGTTGAGGAAAATGTCTACATGTTGACCATTGTTGTTCCTGTCATAGATAGGAATTTAGGTGATGGAACTTTGGTTGGATGCACCCTTTGTCCAAAAATTAAGCTCTCACTAGACAACACTAGTTAGAACAGTTCATTTTTTAAGGTACTTTAACTAGCTTTTATTTTATACAAGAGGCAAAATAATGTCCAAATATCAACGCATAAATGATGCCACAAATGAAGAGAATAAAGGGTTTGGTTTACTTAGAGGCAAAAACTATGTACAAAAGATCACTGGAATAATATAGCAAAGGCAAGTTTTTAATTATTCTGCTATACAGTAATACACCCAATTGTAATTAGCATGGTGATTACCTGAATAAATCAAGCATAGGTGATATCAACGCTTGGGACTTGAAACTGTTGAGGGGCATATCTACTTTGCTGTATATTGAATGGAAGGGTTGAATGCTGCAGTAGATAAATTCAAATAATTCTAAACCATATTGTATACTAACACGGTTCAATATTAGCTGAAGCTTTCCAAAGTTTCCTAAGAAAACTAAAGCATGAATTTTTATTAAAATAGGACTCTTTTTTTAGATAGCATTGAAGGATCAAGCTTAATTTCCTTGACTCAAATTATTTCATAATGTTTTCTGAAGTAAATTATAGCATTTGTTTAAGGATCCATAAGTGTCTTGACAAACTTACACATTTTAATTCGCACACTTTAATTACTGATGGGACTTTGAGCATTGGCAGTGTATTAGCCGTTAACAGGTACTAGATTAAAGAAGAGATGTAAGCTCTTTTACCTTTATAAAGCCCAAAATCTGAAGCTGTAACCCAAAATAGTATAAAAATAGAGAAGATTCAAAGTCCTGACAGTACAGCATAGCTAGATAACAATTATTAGAATTGACAAACACCTAATTTTGAGAGAAGCAATGATTGAGCTGGGCCCAGATTCCAAGACACTTCCATGTAAACATGCTAAGAAAATTTCCAAGTCTAAGAAATTTTTTAAAGTCAATTACAGAAGAGAGGCCTTCTGATGACATTAAGGTGGAAATGATATTGGAAAGTATGTGCATTGATTTGCCCATGTTGTGTGGTTGGAAGGATGTGGAACTGGGGATGAGTGGCAGGATGTACGTAGGTGGTAGGCGAGATAAGCAAGGCAGCTTCAGAGGATTGAAGAGCTGCCATGTAACTATCATATTCCTCTCAAATTATACTGACGCTTAATCGTCATATTCATCAAATTTTGAAATTGGTGACCAGTAGGGCTTGAATTTCTTTCATTCTTGGAAGCAACCTGTCTGAATATGCATGTGGCTGTAGACAATGCTCAGAAATGGCCATTGAATGATGAGTAGTGCCCATCTTCGCTTACTCTGAATATATCCCCTTGTTAACTTATCTGTCTGACAAGACAATGAACTCTAAGTGTATTCAGAATATAGTCAGCACTATGCAATTGGTGTCTTAAGCATCCTACTTATGCTCTCTTTGTCTGGCCTTGCTTGAGATACCTGCTGGTGCATCCCTTTGCAAAAAGTAGATTGCAGGGGTTTCCTTCTATGTGGAGTTTCTCTGCATCTTGTGTTATACCTCTGGATAATGTTGATGAAGTTGCAATTATTGACTACAGAAAATGGTGCCTTGAGCACTCCCTTTATATTTAAGTATGGTGAAAGGACAGTGTGCTCTTTTGATTCCTCTCTCCTCTAGGATTTTTTTAATTAGAACAGATGTGACAAATATTTTTAAAATAGGGCAGAAGGAGTCCATTGGCAAAAAGGAGTGAAAGGACAGTGGGTTTATTTAATTTCTTTTTCTAATACTGGGAGTGAATAAAATAGCTTGGACCTCTTCCACCAACTCCCTAAACCTTGAACAGACAGAGATGTTTTGTGTTTAGAAGCAAAGAAATCTTTTTTTAATAATTTTGAGCCTGGAAGCTAAAGTAAGCATGATTCCAGAAAAAGTAATTGGTATGGATTATCTATATACAGAAACTTTTGGATGTGTGCAGTGCCGAGGTTTAAGACATACATACGGATCTCTCTATGATGATGATCTGACCATAAATCCACTTCTTGTGGTTCAGAGTAATAGTTTTGTAATGGTTGATCAGTGCAGATAGGAAAAGCTGCAGGAAGTTAACAAGATCCTTAAGTTACTAACAATGTTCACTGTATAATAAGTGAGGGAAGCAAAAGCTACCTGGAAGAGGAGACAGAAGTAGCACTTTCTCAATTCAAAAAGCAATAAGAATAACAGCTGAAGACTCTAATGTTGGAGTATGTCAGTAAAACAGACTGAAACCTCAGTCTACCTTTCTGAAATCCAGTATCAAAACAAACATGAGGCCAGTTCTGATGCAAGCTCTTAAACTTTAGTGCCAAGTGTGCAGTACACTATGTTGTGCTATGAACAGAGTGTTAAGCAAAGATGTGTTCTTAAAGCTTTGTTGACTGTGCTAGATATTTTGGGGTTTTTTCTGTTAAAAACCCATTGCAAAACTGAGTTCAAAAACTAAGGGAATCTTCAAGTGTATTAAATATTTTTTTGTTTCTAATATATTTAATAAATGTAGGGAGATGCGTGCACATCTGGGTACAAAAACATACCAAATTTATTTGATCCGCTATTTTCTCAAACAGAAACTGATAAATAATACTTTCACATTTTTGTTGTGTTTTATTTCTGCCACACCAGGGGCTCAAAAAATGAATGTGTCAGTAAAGGATTTGACAGTGTGTTACGACAGTCATCAATCCAGCAAGCCCTGTAGCCATAAATAAGCTTCATACAGTGCCACACTAAAGAGGACAGTTTTTCTTCTGCAGGACATTGAAAATGTCACGGCAAAGGAATAGTTTGTCCCTGTCGCCACAACAACGCCACCAGCACTTATCATTAACTTTCACACCAAGATTTTAATCAGCAGTCTTTGTGGCATAAGACTGAGTCAACATCAGCCCAAATTTTTGAAACCGTTATTCTAATTATGATGAGAAGCTATAGATTGATGAGCTTAGTTTTCTGCAAGGACTGGTGGCAGTTAATTCCTGTGACCTGTGTGCCTCCAGTAGTCTCTTTTCGAGATGGAGTCTTGAAAGTTCGATTATTAGTGACAGGTTGTAAGTGAGAAGAAGCTTATCTCTCCAGAGAGTGTTGATAACTTGAGACAAGGTTTAACTAGGAAGTAGCGAGACAGTAGATGGCAAAAAAAAAAAAAAAAAAGGGGGAAAAAAAGGTGCCTTCTCTATCTCTGGGAAGCACAGTGTAATGAGAAAATACAGACAGCCACAATTTCGCAAGTTGTAAATTCTGGTAGCCTTCAGTTTTAAATTCTGGTGGAGTCTGTTTCACTCAGCTATCTGATAATGTGTGAAAATATTTGTCCTGCTTCTTCTCCTGCATGAACACATAGTGCTTTTCAGCAAAAGCATTAAACATTCAGAGCCTTGGTATATGCAGTTCCATCAGGTTTATAAACCCCTGAAAAATGAGAAGAAATATGATATTTCCCTATGTAAAAGGGAAAAAGAAAAAATAGAAGCACTTACTGACTCATTTTCATGGGTATTGAGACTGGCCAAACCAGTATTATCATTGCTGTTAATATTATTTATGTGCAAACAGTGTGCTCAGAGCTGTACAAGTCAAACAAGACAATGTGTCCTTGCTCTGAGGGGCTTGTAATCTAAGTAGACAGAGAATGCAAAATGCACTAGGAAAACCCAGAGGAGAATTATGTCTGAGTTTATTTCATTTATTTGTTCTGGGTGATGGGTAGGCAATGTTATTTTTGCTGACTAGAATCTGTGTTTGCGGAAGGAGTGATGTCAGAAAGGTGAGGGCTCTGCATGTGGATTGAATGGAGAAGTACGGGACCAAAAATGTGCGAATGGTTTTAGAATGATTTATTAGTGGAGGGGAAAAACCCGTTGGATGTGTTAAGAATTGGTACACTCCTTTGCAATTAATGGGGAGACAGAGAAGCAGAGTAGAAGACCATAGTTAGTCAGTGGCAGAGCCACAATAGTATCTCAATATTTAGAACCTCTAACCAGAGGTGAATTCTACTCTAATGATTAATTGCTTTTTGTCTGTGGTTTCTCTTAGGGATTAAGTAACTTGCAGAGCTGTACCAACTAGGTAGAGAACTAATTCTGGGAGATTCCTGACTCCCTGCTATTTCTTCTCTTATTTGCTTTGCATTTCTCAAAGCATTGTGGGGAAATGGATGTACAGGAATGAAATCCTGCTGAGCTCCATGAGAGAGGCTTTCTTTCAAGTGGTGTGGAAACACTTGAGCTACTTCTAGGATCTCCAGGTCTCATTTAATCAGAAAGACCATGGCAAATGTGTTCATTCTTAAGTGTGTTCAAAAAAGGATGAGCATAGCCAAATACTAAAATGCCTAGGAGAGCAGTGGAGAAAAATAAAATAATAGAGATATATAGGTGGCTTGAGGAAAAGCGAGGATTGCAAGAAGCACCCAAACATGTTTGCCATAATTAACAGTAGTAATGAAAATTGTCTATGTTCCTGATTCCGCTGCTCATTTAATCAGAGATGTCACTCTTAAGTGCTGAGTGCTGTAAATATTAAAGTTGTTGATCTCATTTGCTATGGGAATTAATAAACTGCTTCAACTGAATTCCTAAAGCTGTTTCCTAGTGGATAAAGCTTTTAGTTTCTTTTAGTTTCCTCCTTCTCTCCCCAGTTGTTTCATTGCTATGGTCAGCAAGCTAATGGAAAAAGACACTGAAACTCGATAATGTACATTGTCTTGAAGGTTCAGTAAATAGTACGTTGAAGACTCTACTTTTTAATAAGGATTTTGAAAAATCATCTGCTTTTGAAGAATGAATAGTGTTGGAAAACTGAACGAATACAAGTTTTTAAAACCTTGAGTACCAAATTCTTTCTTTAATGTGCTGTATTGCTTATCTTGAGATTTCAATGAGTTTTGTTTGCAGGTGTTGAAGTCTTTAAATTGCAAATAGAGTTTGAGCACACTTTCAATATGAGTGCCATATAGTTGTGCACAGCCTTTCCTAGCTGGGGGTTTCCATGTGCTATGGTGGTGTCTTCCCAGTTGTGCTGGCACAGTTTGGTGGGGAGATCAAGGAGAGGCATTTTCATCTAGTGTTGTTGAACCTGTTTGAATAAACATGCTGTTGTGACCACGTCTATACCACAGGTTTTGCTGGTATGGCTGTCATGGTTTTTTATTCTTCCTACTTTTAGTAGCACGGCTACCTCAGCTGGAAAACTTGGTGACTGCTTACAGCAGTGCAGCTACTTGTCTCTAAACTTCAGAATCACAGCTGTAAGATCCAATTTTTGCAGTAAGACAAATTTTTCTGTTTAGAAATGGATAGAAACTGAATTAATATTATGATGAAGCAAACAGAAAAAAAAAGTAACAGGGGCATGTGAGTATTAGAAGGTGGGGAGGGAAGCTCTGTCTTGAGGTTTTCAGTACATACTGGAGATGAGCAAAAGGGAATGATCACAAATGAAGGAATATATAATTAAGGTTAAATTAGATAATGAATAAGATATTCTCTCATCAAGAAGCAGTATTTTTGTATGGTGACAGCTCTAGTCCACAATGACAATAAGCTTAACAAACTATATAAATGGAGCATTACAAAGTTAAAACTATGTTCAGAAACTATTGCTTCTTTTGCAGAAATTTAACCCTGATTTCAAATTACCATATAGACATTGCTGCAGCGCAGTTGTCTTCTAGCTGCATGTAGTATTGAAAGGATGAGTTTGAAATTAAATATATTTTGCAGAAGCAGTGGTTTGCTGCACTGCTGCATTTTTTTGGCCCCTGATTTTAATCTATTGAAAGTTGCTGTAACCAATGGAGCTATTCAGCAGGTTGGGTTTTTGTTGTTTTTTTTTTTTTTTTCTTAAATGCCTGTCTGTCCTTGTTAATTAGAAGTGTACATATTGGGAAATTAACTATGAAATACTAAAAATGATAAATTATTTCTTATTTGAAAGTATAAATTACAGGTTTAGTGTATATAAAATTTGTCATGTTTAATTGCAAGTTCAATTAAAATTCAGGATAATGATGATTTATACAGGTTTCTGTGTAATTTGATATTCATTAGCTTAGCCAGACACATGCTGATATTAGCTCGTTAATTATGTTTCCTTTTGTTGAAAGCAGCCTTGTGAAAGCAATCTGCTCAAAGTTTTTTAAACTCATTCTGCTAAATGAATATTTGGCAGCTGTTCATGTTATTGAGATGGTCACTGTGGCTTCACTTCACTCATATAGCATCAATCATACCTACTGTATGACAAACAAGGGTTTCTCGTTACAAACCCATTTATGAAGGTTATGGTTGACATTAAGGAGCTATTGCATGGCAGCTTGCTATTGCTTTACAGTAATGTAATCGTATGACTACAGCTAGAACTGGCCTTTCCCACACAACCAAAACAAATATAGTTTAATAAGGGGGAAGTTAAAAAAAAGACAGCTTTAGATGCAAGTGGTGTAACCAGTGTGTGAAGTGCTGAGGTGCTTTCACATCTTTGGAAGGTGGAAGGCAAGTTACTCAACACTGCAAAAGTTGTGAGACATTAGTGTGTAAAAAGCAACGTGTGTAGCCTTCTAGGGTGTTATCTCAGTGCTCTTCAGGTGATCTTAACACTCTCTTCTAAAGTGGAACTGACCTGAATAATTTTAGAGATAGATGTCATGAAGTAATTCCCAGAGAGAACTGCAGCCCAGCTTGAGAGGGGAGATATCCTTTGGGTGGAACTGGCCCTGCTCTGGAGGCCTTTAGCCTTTAAGTTAATGTTGAGGAATTGTTGAGCCTGTGGGGGATTGAGCAGCTTAACATTTCAGGATCGCCAGAGATTTTTATCTGAAAATATTTGAGGTAAATGCATTTACTCTTTAATGAAAAGACAAGTATAGCTTTGAAGGATTGATGGCATGAAATGTAATCCTTTTGTTTCTACTAAAAAGAAAAAGCAACAAATGTACTGAGGGCTATGGCACTCAAAAAGAGTTATCGTTTCGCTTACTGTTAGCTACAGGAGTATATGTGTAACTTTATATTGAAGTTCTGTCTAGTCTCTGTTCTTTCCATTAGCAGTCATCAGTGTCATGGACGTGTTTAGATTCTGTTTCTTGGACCTGAGGAGGAGCTCTTTCTTCTGAACTTCATAAGTCAGTTTTATCTGCTGAATTGGGCAAAACTCATGGACTTTAGGGAGAGAAGAGATGCTGGACTGGTGGACATGTTAAACTTTGTCATCAAAGAGAGTGAACATTGAGGCTCAGGATCAGAGTTTCCCAGTGGACTGGGAAAATCTCACTTTTTTTCTTTCTCTTCCAGAACTTACTCTTGTCATGTGCACTTCCTTCTTCTGCATGTTATCACGCTGTCAAATGATGGTAAATCAGTATTTCAATGAAGGGGCAACAGTCACATACCAATACACTGTCCTCCCACCCACTTATATCCCCCAAACTTTTTTTGGTAATGACTATGAATTCAGTTTTAAAACTTCTCTTAAAGGAGAATTTACAGTATTAAATCAAGTAGAAGATTGCCTGATGATTGCCTTAGCTTGGACCGATACATTAATATGCAGTGTCTTTGTGCTGCATTGATGGTGAATAAATCACTGTTATTTATCAGCCTGAAGAGTTGCACTCATCTGTGGCTATTTTTCTTAGAACAATTCAGCTTGGTGAGCATAAAAGTTACTCTTACTTCTGTCTGTTAACTTTCTTGGAGACTAGTGAGGTGCTAGTAAAGACTTTTTGACAGGACAGTTCATCATTTTTGATTCTCTTGGTGGTACAGCCTCTTAGGTTATAGAGCCAGGTGGTGTGTTTCTAGAGGCAATATGCTAGTAGCTACCGTAGGCTTGGAGGAAGACCTTAATATGAGAAGCAGATGTTATTGAACAGATTTGTAAATCAGGATATTAAAATACTTTTAAAACCTTGAAAGGGGATAAAAATTTTGGAGAGATGATAGAAACTTAAAGTTCTTTCCTTGACCCTGCAAAGTGCCTGGCTTCACATTTTCTGTTTTACTTTTTAGATATTTGAAAATGAAAGTAATTTGTTTTCTGTAATGGTCCTGAGTTCTTTTGATTGTATTGAATATTGTTTCAAGGCTTCAACTGGATAATAGTACCCATGGAATATGTGTCCAGGGCTCAGTCTTTTAAGATGTATTTAGATACATGCAGCAGTTTGAGGGTTGTTGATTTTCAGGTGTGCAGTTAGTGTGTTTCTTCTAGTGTGTTCCACTCTAGAAGTGAATATTTTAAATAAAATTTTATATAATAATAAGAATGTGTTAAAAAGGATAAATATTTTTCTGTCATTATCTCACTAAAAAAAGCCGTTAGAGCTCTGTTATGAAATGTTACACACTATATCTCATATTCTTGATGAGGAAGGAGCAAAGTGTTTATAGGTTTTTTTATGCTTCATATGCCCATCCTTTACTTTAGTATTTCTCACATAAAAAGGCTAATGAAGAACCAAGAAGACATAATTCTAAGCAAGTATGGATAGCAGACCTATTGACTGAACCCGTGATTTTTTACCTAGTTATTTTGTGTAGATGCACACTTAAGTTTCTCTTTGTGGTAGCATTTTGATTGGAGAAGACAATATAGAATTCCCCAAGTATCTCTTCAATATCCCCAATATCAAGTAGCGCTTGATATTTTAGGAAGCATTCTGGAAGAAGTTTTGAATGCCTCTTCTTTTGCTTTAAATCAAAATGGTCTGTAAGCATATAGACTAAGTTTATTTTGAAGAAAAAAAGTAAATCTCTGGGGTTGGTGTGTTTTTTCCTGGTGTTTTAGTAAGTTTAGTTTCAGTTTGGGCCAACAGGAGGAAATAATTGGTACATTTTTTAAAAAAAGCCAAAACAGTAAGCAATTAGAATTCTTTTTTTTTTTTTTTTTTTTTTTTTTTCAGTTCACTGTAAAAACATTTCCTCCATATTATGTTTACGGGAAATAAGCCTACTTCTGCTGTAGAATACTACTGTTATAAAGCGTAGAATAGTTTCATTAAAGTATTTGTTGCTATTTTGATTCTCAAGATTGTATTAATTTTAGCATCAAACAAAAGGAAGTGTCCCACTGATTATAAATGACAGCAAAGTGTTTATAGAAGCACCTGAAAAATCACCATAGTAATTTTAAAATTTTTTTCATTCCTAGTACCAAAACCACACCAGTAACTGCTTGTGGAGCAAGTCCTTGTCAGCTTTTTATTGCAATACGTTGTTGGGTAATAGTTTTAAAATTATTTATAGAATGGAATCCCAGCTATACTGAAAATACCATCATTTGATATGTTGTCTGTGATTCTCATTAGCTTTTTTTGCCTAAGGGTTAGGAAGAGAACAAAGGTTTAGCTGTATGTCTAAGATTGAGCACTATATAAAATTTTTGTCAGGGGACTTGTTGACCTTATGTAAAGTTACCTCTTTGAGAAGCTCTTTATATTATGGCTTCAGTTGCTATGGAAGTTGCATAAACCTAGCAACAGCCAGCGTGCCCTGGCACAGTGTATTTCAGAAGTTTGGCCTCTAAATGGGTGTATTTGCTTACTGCAAAGTTTACATCCAGTACAGTATAGAAATAATGATTAATCAAGTGAAATGTGCATTTAAAAAGCGTGAGCCAATGTATTTTTCATGTATGTAATGTATGCCTGCATATACAAATTGCAGGAAATCCGTTAGTCCACACAGGATCGTGCTTTCTCTGCTGAATGCTATTAAAAATAGTAGCCTTCAAGTAAAATAATTTATTAACATTCACGATTTTTCTGTAACTTGAGGTGGAATATTACAGTACCTTTTAAGTATGCTTATATTAGTTTTATTTTTCCCCCTTTCGAAACTTGTTTTCTTATAGTGTGAGAGCCTCTCTAGTCTTTCATCTTAAACTGTAACATTCTGCTATTATAAAAACATTGGGTTGATCTCCTAATATATTCAACCTAGAACATCACTTTAGTGACATTAGCTGTTATTTTGCATCTGTCAGTGCTTCTGGGAAAGGTAGACTTGAGCAACAACGTTATGATTGCTCTCTGTTTATATGTATGGCTGACTCAGCAGTATGTGGTTAGCCTGACTTAAAGGATAAGACAAAATCCTACTATTACCCTTCTCCTCAGGGACAACTGCCCTTCTCCATCAAGAAGACAACCATTCAGCCAGAGAGATTGACTCCCAGAAATTCACCACAATCACTTTAGTATTTTAAATTTCAGGTGGGACTAGAATTGATGGTGTTGAGGGCAGAGGCTCAGAGCCTTGAATCTTTATGCTTAAGTGAGTTAAGCAAAACTGCTGTCTCTGAAGAAGTCTCTGTATTTCTTTTTAACAGCTAGAAAACAGGATAAATGAGGAAGGGAAAATGCAACCACTGTTTGGAGGTGGGGGAAAAGACATTTTAACACTTGTGATGATGAGAAATTGAATTCGAATTTATTATTTAATCCTGAATGAATTGTATTTGTCTGTTTGTGTCAGTGTGTGTGACAGGTTTTAATATATATATATATAATTAACATATAGTTTGTGTAGTAAGTAAAGTTCTTGAAAAGACCCTTAAATCTAAGGCTTAATCTACTGTCTTGTTGACAGTAGATATTAATATACGGAGTAAGCTGAAGTTGCACCTTTTTGTAAAAATAAATAAATATATAGAAAAGAAGTTAAGTGAGATTAAAAGAAATAGTGCAAAACCAAACTGGGTTTTTCTATTAAGTGCTTAGTTCATGACAGATAATGCAACTCCTGTTTACTTGCCATCAGAAACTGCACCCACTCAGTTGAGTTATCCATATTTCTACAGAATCTTCCTTTAGTGTGTTCTCATACAGGAGATCAGTGGAACTTTCCTAATGCTAAAATAATGTTCTTTGAGGTATCTCAGTTTTTGAGATGCTGAATATTATTTCTATTTCAAAACTGCTAATGTGTTTTAACATTTTACAAACAAAGTAAATCAGACAATGGAAGAATATCAGCAGAATACCGACATTTTGGTTTTTTTACTTTTATTATTCAATGTTTTTAATCAAAATCATAGAATCATCTGGGCTGGAAGGGACCTTCAAAGGTCATCTAGTCAACCCCCCTGTAGTCAGTGGGGATACCCTCAACTAGACCAGGTTGCCCAGGGCCTTATCAAGTCTCACCTTGAATGTCTCCGGGGGAGAGGCCTCAACCACCTCCCTGGGCAACCTGTTCCAGTGCTCCACCACCCTCATTGTAAAGAACTTATTCCTAATGTCTAATCTAATCTGGTCTTCTCCAGTTAAAAGCCATTACACCTTGTTCTGTCATTGCTGGCCTTTGTAAACAGACTGTCTCCAGCCTTCTGGTAGGCCCCCTTCAGGTACTGGAAGGCTGCTATTAAGTCTCCTCAGAGCCTCCTCCAGGCTGAACAACCCCATCTCCCTCAGCCTGTTGTGCAGTTGTGGAACAAGAGAAAAGATGAAAGAAATAAAAGAATAATGAAGGAAGTAGTTATAGTGGAAAGCTGTGATAGGTGGGTTTAGTGCACTGGAGAAAGGTGATAAAAGTCAGGGTCTCGACAGAAACTATCACTAGAGAATGCAAGTAGAGAAACTATCTGTGATAAGTTGCAAACTGGAAAGGGTAACATCAGGAGTTTAAAGATATTTAAATAAGGCATTATTTAAGCATCTATATAAACCTATCTTTAATAGGTTGCTTGGGTCAGAACTAGTTCTTCAATTTCTTTGATATGACGTGAATATAAGACTGTTTTAGTAACATGGGATGAATGTAACTACTGATGTATTTCAGGGTCACTTGCACTTTTGTTGATTTTTATTAATATCAGTTTTCACACATTCCCTATTTTTCTTATTGGGATAGTCCTCATTCTTTTAAAACAAAACTAGTGTAAAATTAAGTAATATGTGTTTATCTTGAAGTCCTTAAAAAATTCAGAAAATTCACTCAGAGTTTTCATTGTAAGGCAAAGAAGGGTGGAGGGATTTGGGCAGAGCAGCTCAGTGCTGTGGGATAGATCTGGGTGTATAACACGTACTCTATATGCTTTCCAGTGGTCATGTTTTCCCTGAAAACTGGAACCAAAATCAGTGACACATTAATATGTAGCGGCTGGGACTGAGATAATACAATCAGCTTGCAGGTAACGTAATATTTTGCTGCAACCTTCAGAGGTTTGGAAAGCCTCTAATAATCATGACAGAGAACTCAGAAATTTGGTGTGCACGGTTCAAAAATGGTAAGAATTACTATTTGGAGGAGCATGAATGTAGAGAGTAACTATTACTTGCTTTCATGCAAAGCCAATGTAGCATAGGAAAACGATTCAGAATAAACTCATTTTAAATAGATCTGGAAAAGAGAAATCATGCTAATCTGTAATGAGATTAGCATTTCTAGATGACCAACTCTTTCATTCACTCCTTTTGTTGGAGATTATCAGATATTGTTTCTTTGAAAGGCATTTGTGGTGAGCCTATTGACAGAACAGCTGTTGCTGGCTTCATTTAGTGTTGTCTTTGCCTCTTCACTTTAAATAAGTTCCAGAAGTCTGAACTTTACCTCTTAATGTGCTTTTAAGAAATGGCAGGGTGAGTCTGGGAAGATTTTACCTGAGGGTGAGAGCTTAGATATGCCAAACAGACTTAATTCTCTTTCTTGTTATAATCAAAAGAGTAACTTCACAGATTAACACGAGCCAAATACTGTTTGCTTAGTTATAGCAGGTTTTAATTGTATTGAATTGTAAAAAATGTACAGGGGTAACTGAAAGAAACTTGCAGAAACGCTACTTATTGCTGACTTTTGCTTGTCCTCTTACTACACGGAAAAGCCAAATTAGCAGTTGCCAAGGGTAGGGTTTAAAGGCTGTGACCTATTATACTAAAATATGCAATAAAAAAATTGCCTTTTACGTGAATCCTTATCTTCCAAGCATTTTGGCAGCTTGATGAACTTTTCATTTATATCTGTGTCTATTTCTGTAGATTTATCTTCTGGTATGTAAGAATGCAAGGCTTTGTGTATAAAGCACTTCATGGAGAGCACAGTGGTGTTTCTCACTGGGATACGTCTCTCCTGGTTGTGTGTTAACAAATATATATACATCTACCCTTATATGCAGAAAGGGTGGCGTGGGGGGGGAGGGAGAGAGCCTAAGTCTTTCCTTGTTTTTTAAGTGTGTTGGTCTGAAATTGGTTATGAGGCTTACATGAAAGATATTCCTCAAGTGAGTGTTGTTCCTGTAGGGATTTTTTTAGTCCACTGAGAGAGAGTCATTGTGGCATAGGACTAAGATGTAGGCCAAGTGGAAATACAGCAAAGTGATTTAATAGAAAAGGTAATTCCTATTCAAACTGGATGGTCCCTTATTCATTTCCTCGGATTATCATCAAATTTATGTCACCAGCAAAGGAGCTTTATTGAGTTTCACAGATATATTCCTTTTGCTTTCATTGTCATTAGTTGGCACACTGACATTTTCATATGTGTCTCAGCTAATGCCTCAAAATTACTCCATCTACAAATGTAACAATTGAACAGATAATTTTAATAAGATTCAGCTTGACTTCAGACTGCACTCCTTCCTTTCTTTATAGAATGCAAATTGTAACCTGTTTTTAAAGCCGTGCAATGCAGTGAACTTTAATGGGATTTGACAACATCATATTAAGCACAACAACTACGCATAATGTACCGAAAAATTGGACGTGAAATTGGAAACATAGCTGAGAACAAAGTAAATTTACATGGTTTGGTAGTTTGAATGTCTGATATCATATTCTCTCATGCAAGCTCCATAAAAAGCAAGGGATTTAACAATGGATATCAGCGGAAAGTGCTTTTAAAGTTAAAGCTGATGGATGGCTTGTCAAAAAAAATAATTGCATTGGTTGGAAAGTCGGGATGCGTGCTGAGGGGGAGAGAACAGGATATACAGAGAGGATGATGGGAAGTGACAGTGGTCTGTCAAGAAGCAGTGGCTGCCCAGAGAAGTGTGAAGCCAGAGCTATAAGGTGGCAGAGTAGAACAGGCTGTCAGAGCGGGAAAGTGGCTTTAATACCCTGAAAAGCAAAGGAATCCGCCTGTCAGCCTTGCTCAGCCGTGCTGAAAGAGGAAAAGAACATGGCATAAAGTTAGAGACATTAAACGGGAAAAAAAGAGAGGCCAATGAAAGCCAGTGAGGAGGGGTGGTGAGCTGTTATGTTTTTAAATAGACAAATGACACATTTCTAGGTGCAGCAAGAAAGCAAACTGTCTAAGAATTTTAAAACTGATTAGAGGCTTTTTTGAAAAAGAAATACAAGATGATCAGCATCTATTTCTGGAGTTTTTAAATGTACCACATAGCCCTACGACCTTCCCTTCACTTCCATCTTGTGTAACTGTACTCGGCCCAGCACTGCTATGAGAGGTGGAAATGGTTTTGTTATGGAAGCATCTTTGTCCCTGTAAGCATTGGAAGAACTTGGTGTTTCAACCAAAATTAATTATCTCAGAGGTCTCTTTTTAGCCATTCCTAAGGTATTAGCTTATAATATCTGATTATCAACCTAACCAAACAATTTTTCCTTAAATTTTTTTAAATGTCCAGATTAATTTGGCTATACATCATTGCTGAGGGGGAGAGATTTGTACCTGGTACCACTGCAATGCCACACAAATAGCAGAACTTATTAATTTTAAAGGTTTTCCACAAATGCTGGAAAAATAGCTTAAAGATTGTACAAAAAAAATGCAGTGTAACTGTCAATGCAAGTTTTTGAAATATAAGAATTATTTTTCAAATACAGTTGTATTCATCTGTTACAAATATACTTTAAGGAGAAATTAAAAAAAATATAAAAAAATATATCTGTATACACATGATATATATTTGGTATAGGATAATGCATTAAAAGATGCCGTGCTCCATAGCTGCTATATAAGAAAGGCATTAGAAGCACAGTCCATACCATACTTTTTCAGTGTGTTGCCTTAACTTTTCTCAAGAAATAGCCTCTGATTGAAAAGTGTAAATAAAAAGCAAGATACAGCTCATGCACAGACATTCAAAAAATGTACACTGTATGTTAAAGAAGTTCTGGAATACCAGTTTCTTGAAAAATATTGAGTGAAATGAAAGCTGCAAGGAAATGTTGTTAGGTAGGTTTCAACGTTTTCAGGATTTGACTCTGTTTATAATTGTGATAGAAGTTATTAAATGCAATTATGTTTCTGGGTGTTGTTTCACAGAACTTGTTCTGAATGCTACTAAGGCTCTTTGAAATAAAATGCAAGTTAACAGTTCTCGTGCCATAGAAAAGGAAACAGGGTCACAGTTTTTGATCATAAGCAGTTCCAGATTTTAGCTTACGTCTCAGTTATAATGGCAAGCTAATTCAAATAAGGACTTGTTAATGCTTCAGTCCATACATACTTTCATGTTATATTTCTTTTGCAATGTGTTCAATGGGAGAATTCATTTTCCATCTACAAATGCATATTATCTAATTAACAGAAAACAATTATGTCATAATTATAATACAGAGACTAAAAATCCATGTAATTGGTTGCTTTCATAGCATACTTACTCTTTCCCTTGGTCTGAATACGATGTGTCCAAAAATATATTACTCCTGAAGTAGAAAGGCACCAGTTGGAATGATGTAAGCATTATGTTACTAGTCCTTTGTTGAAACAACAGAAGAAAATTGAGACTATATTAGCATGAAGGAAAAATCTAGTGTTGCTAGGCATTTTAAACAATTTTTTTTAAAAAAAATAGAGTATTGAAAACATTGTTTGTATTTGAAAATCAACATGTTCATCACTATCTTTTAGAAATGTATTAAGCATCAAATGTATATGCTTTGGTATTGTGCCCCAGTCCTTAAAGATTCTTAATGCTGGATCTAAAGGGTATTTTGCTTTTTTATGGGTGCAATTTCAAATTAAATAATGAAAAAATCAAATAAAGATCTTCACTTCTCTATTCTCACATTAGTACCTAATGTAAAGTTGCAACTAAACAAATGAGGGAATTACAGTAACCCATGCCTTTTATGTCTAGATATTTTGTGAGTCTCTGAATGGGAGATGATCTTACAGATTGTATTTCTTTATCCAGGCAATTTTCCTATAGTGTCTGTTGGCGGTGCATATGAATATATTAGTATATATATATAGTCTAGGCAAAGGCATGAATGATAAAGCTCTCTACTTGGACAAAATGAAAAAAAAAAAAAAAAGGACATTCCTTCAGAGTTTGAATAGAAGCATTTACCTGCCAAATAAGATACTTCCTTTCTCCTCTTCTTTAGTCAGTAAAAGTCCTAACTAGAAAGGAATGAATGCAGTAAAATGTGCTGTGTTTGCAAGACACAAAAGGGTGATGTTGGAGGTAGAACTGCAACCTCTGCTTGTTTTTACTTACTCCTTATGCATTCAAAAAATCTGTACTGTTGCTTGCAATATAGTCTTTTGCGTATTAATAGCTCTTTTGGTTTGCAAATAACACCTCTTTGTGTCACTTTGTGGTTCCAGAAGGGTCACTGGTTTTTTGCACTTTAGGAAGATTGCTACTGTTATCTGTAAATCTATTGCTTGGACAAGAATGAGATTACATGATATGATTTAAAACAGTATCAGCTGTATTTTATTCTTTTCACAAGGAAATGACCCCTTACCTTATACAGCTTAAATAAATAAATAAAGCTTCTACTATATGCAGCAGTATAGCCTTTGCCTTTGTTACCTCTCAAGTATCTGAATAAAGTGTCTTATTAAGCAAGATATAAGGGCAATGAGGAGAAGAATAAATCAAATTAGTTGACATCTCAAGCTTGGAGAACCATATATAGTGCTAGTAGTTGTCTGTTTAGTAAAAGGGATTTAATGAGAAATATAAATGTTGATATTTAGATGGCTGTATTTTGGTAACTTGGATATTGGCTTCCAAAATTGTATGATGATACAATATTGCACAGTTTTAAAATACATCAGAACCTGTTGAAATCACTTTTTGCTGTGGCAAGGTTAGACGTAAAAATGTGTTGGACCTTAAAGAAAGGGGAGCTAATACTGGATTATGTTTTGTAATGTTGAACCACAAATCCAACAGGGATTTTGTAACATGGTCATATATAGAATTTATGTATTATTAACCAGCATATCCTAAGGTGTTCACCTACTCCTGTGTTCTTGCCTAAAAAGCTTGAATGTAGAAATTGGTGGTTAAACTGGACTCCAAGAAACCATGATGTAAGTAATATTAATAGAAATGTTACATATTTGTTATTAACCTCTGTTAACATTGCTTATTTCTAGGCAATTTCTTCCATATAAATTCCATTAACAATATAAAACTTGCACAGGTAACTTCTAGCATGCAAGGAATCAATTTTCTCCTGTTGAAAATGTCCTGACCTCTACTATTTACTGCTGTTCTATGCACCCAAGATCCTCATATAACTTTCATCAAAATAATTTTGGAAAATTTATTTCTCTAATACCCTATGGGGTATGTAATTACTTACAAATAGGAAGTAGAAGATCAAGCTTCCTGTTTGAATGACTCCAAGTCAAATTAAAATCTGTGACACAATAAGAAATCTGAATTGTACATCTCAAAGACTACATCTCTCTTCTCTCACTTCCAAAGCTTGTATGTGTTTTACTTTCTTTTGCTGCACCAGATATACCATATCCAGGTATATATATCCATATATATGTGTGTGTCCCAGTATGGTGTGGATTTGTCAAATGCATCAGCCTTTGTAGAGAAAACATGCAGAAGTAGCACGTGATATTTCATTAGAAGATGTGTTGACTTGATTTGTGTGTCTTTTATGGCTTTGGTATGGAGCCAGACAGTATAAAGAAAAGCCCCACTTATGGTGATCTAGAAGGCAGCAGGATTTTGAAGATTTTTCAGCAGACTTCTGCTTAGTAAGATCTTGGAGGAGCATAGTTGCTGTTTAGTTTGCCTGACTGTAGATTTTCATGTTAGAAATAAAGGATGGGAGAAGATAGCACTAAACCGGATATTTCTATCTGCGGTAAAGGATCAGGTTAACAGATGTATTGAAAGTTAATGAAAGGAGGTCTGCATGATGCTTGAACCTGTGTCAGTTGTATGTGCAGGCTAGGTTTCTCCAGCCTGTAAGTCCTCCTCTTGCTAATGATTCCTTGCTAATGAGCTTTGGTATGTGGACTAGCGTAAAGCATTCTGTCGTGTTGAGAGGCAACAGTAGTAGGACTTTGCATCTTTCTGTTTTACTTTCTGGGAGAAATCACCCTTGCGTGATGTGCAATGCACTCTTTTCCCATTTGTGCTATTTAATAGGCAAGGGCTAGACCTGCAGTTCTTTTATAATTGAAGCTGTTCAGGATCAGGACTTCTGGTCCAGTTTACTCTAGTGAAGGGTATCTCTTAAAAAATTTAGTGTAGATATTTCCTTTCTCACCAAGTTCCTGAAATTCACAGGGTGGGCGTGCCTGACGGCCGGGTGTTAGGTATTGACTCCTCTCCAACCTGAGACAGGGAAAATAATAAGAAGCTATTTTTGTTGAAAAGCCAGTTCCTACTAGTTGCTTTCGTGGGTAGCTCCAATAAACTTCAGGCATTTTTACTTAATGTGTAGCAATGACAAAAACACCTTAATAACATTGTCTGCAGGCCTGTTTGAAATATTAGTCGAGGGGATCGAAGCTCTGTGCATTTGTTCAACCAAACATGACTGTAGCTGCATAAATAACAGATACTAACTTCCTTTTCTTTATTGAACAAGTCATGTCCTGAAGGCTTCTGTAAGTCACTATGAACCAATATTCTGCTTAGAAACTGTTTTTATTGTAATATAACTTAATATGACTTAAATCGTCTCAAAAAGGTCATTCAATCTGTTACTATTTCTGTTCCAGTTAGGTTTTTGGGGTTTGTTTCTGTTTTTTAACATAGAAGTGATTTTTATTTTTTTCTGAGCCCCTTTGCAGCAGAACTGAATTTTTTATGTTAGATCCTTCTCTCATATCTAGTTTCTCTTAATTCTTAGTACAGTGAAATGTTTTCTTGGCATTCTCTCTCCCCTTTCCCCTTTGGGTGTGGGGTGTTTTTTTCTTCCAAATTTGGCGTTTTCTTCCAGCAACTAAGGACCCTAAAGATACAAGGGCATTGAGAAATATAAAACTGGTCAAGATGGATGGAAAAAACCACCATGCATAAATAAAAGACCCCCTTCTCTCTCTTCTTCTCCCCCCTCCCAAAATGAACAATGATTGTGTGGTTGAAGACCTGGCTGAATAAGTGTGTCAGGTACTGATTGGAAGAATGATAAATGGAGTGACCTAACAAAGGATTGACTTCTCCAACAGACAGGCCTTTTTTAATGGATGGAAAGGGAGGAAGCCTCATTTAGAAGGGAAAGGCTGTTGGCAGTGCAGATATGACAAAGGGGAAGTCGACAACCATTGATTTACGTTCGGGAATGACAGTTGAAAAATTCAACAATAATCATGACAAATGAGAAGCGATGCAGTCAGAGGAAAAAATGCCAATACGTTAAGCCTGAGAAGAAATGCCAAGGTCACAAGGAAAGGTTCCCAAACTTCTGCTTTTGACAACCTTAATGGAAATATTGGAAAAGATGGGGTACAGGTTAAAAGGTATGGTTTGGAGAGAGGAATTGTAGGCGATGCTAATTAGAGTTTGTTCTTTTCAAGGAGGTCGTGCGTGTTGCCTACAGTAGCTTTGAGGCGAACTGACCATTAACAGGCTGTTATCCTCCAGAGTATCTTTTTTTTTTTCTTGAGGAACTGCTGAAATAAATTAATAGCAACAGGCAAACGATCATGTTCATTTTAAAACATCACTTTGTTGCTCACTGAATAAAGCAGACTTTTAGACTTTTTTTACCCTAGTCTTATGCATACTGTATAACTTATTTAAGAAAATAATCAAAGTATGATAATAAATAAGATTATAAAAGATTTAGACTGTTAGGTCAGACCTGAATAAATAAGTCTGGCACCTGAGAACTTTTAAATGTAACTCTAAACACATCAGCATAATCTTGTAGCGAAGAGATTTTAAAATAAACTGTGCCCTGTTTATTTTTGGTTTTTTTCAGCTTATTGAAGCAGTTAGAGGAATGGGCAGACCCTGTGTATAAACCAGTTTTCTTCTAGTGCATTAGGTTTACATTACATTATTAAGTAATTTACAAAATTGCAATATGAAGATAGTCACTAGTGTAATGAAATGAGCAGCTCTCTGTTTACTTGGAAACCTGAGAAAATAGTGTTGGTGAGAGAAACGTGCCTACCCAGCATATCTTATGGAAATGAGTAGGATGGCAGTGAATATCAAAACCTGTTTTATTTGTGTGGCATTAAGTAGTATGAATTGCTTTCAGATGTATCTTACTTTGCAAATATTCCAAGATATCGATTTAAAAAAACCCTCAACAACATGACTCCACCCAACAAAACTGCTCTTCGATGAGGCTAAAAAGAGAAAATTCTTAATTAGAAAGAATGATCAGCTTCATAATAGTTCATTATTATAGTACCTCTTTCAAATTAAATTCATTTCAAACTCCTGATTTGTAAGGGGTTAAACCCTCACACGCAAGTACTAATTTAGCATGCAGTGGTCATTTTAACCTTACATGTACTGAAGAATATACATTTGAAAACAAATCTGAAATGCAGTCTGGGCAAATAACAGTCTGGGCAAATAATGCCTGAGCTTGAGGGGGAGAAAAAAGACACACCAAAATTAAAAAACCCAATCCAGAAATGTTATAAATTGCTAAGACCTGTTATTTGAGGTAAACCTGGATCTATAATGGGTTTTTACTCGTCCACTTTATACCTGAGGCTGCAAAGTGGAATATAAGGAAACCAGCCTCTTTAGATTAAACATTTTCTAATCAGCTTTATCACTCATATCTGAATTTATCTTATTTGAGGAAAATGCCAATATATTAGCAAGCATATATGATACACAAGGTGACCCTACCAACTTAATGACATAATACATTATCCTTAATGAAGTCAATATCTTGTCTTTTAGCTGTCTGTCTATTGGGGCGATTAATTGCAGTGTCATTAAAGTTAGCTCTCTTTTCATTTGAGCTTGACAAGTCGCATAAAACTAATGTTCTTAGTTATCAGCCACTGGAATAGGATGGAGGATGGAGGAAATTGTAGGACAAATAAGGGGGTACTGCAACAGCTAACTCGAAGGAATTTTTCCAATGACTGTTTTCCAAGCCTTCTATTGCCAACTATGCACTACTAGTTAAAACCTTTGAAACAGAATTATGCGGGTGGGGGTTTTGCTTCTGTGTATTGAGCCTGAAGTAGAACATAATGAACAACAAACTATCAGAGGCCGCTATTTTATTAAGACATTGGGACTGAAAAATTTGCAGAAATAGCCCCATGAGTAAAGTTGAATAAGATTACCTATCCTAAGTTAATGCAATAAACAATATAAAAATATGTATTTTTCTCTTACTGTAGAGTTTCTCATTTATCAGAGTGCAAAATAAATTTAAAGCAATTTAGGGAATGAGTTTATACAAAATAAGGGCTTTGCATGTTTGATAAAGCAAGTTTCAGTCACTAGTGATGATAGCAATGAAGCTCTGGTGCCCAGTGCTAATTGTAGCGCAAAAGCATCACTCCCTGCCTTCCCCCTACCTCTGAAACTACAAGACAGGATGGCTGTAATTTACAGTGTGTTATCTTTGTCTATAGCGGCAAGATGATATGAAGTAAATCAAGGTACGAGTAATGAAAGACTGAAAATTTATTCCTTGGAGCACACTTTAAAGTGTAGTATCTGTTATAGTGGCACTGCCTGAAGACCCTGAAATGAGACTTGGATGAAGGGCAATAAAGAAGCATAGAGGCTCATGTTAATGTTGTTTGTCTGAGGTTAGTAATTGGGTTCCACTGATGAGTTGTGTGAAGACAAAGTGAGAATCCTAGCAAGTATTGTAAATCTTACATTGTTGGAACAAGAAGCAATCCTAACAAATATTGATCCTTCCTGTGCCCAGAGGCGAGGAAGAAAGCAGCGTGCTGCTGAGCCAGTGTTGTTTCAATAGCACCAATTACCTTAGTGAGGCTGGTGCTCTGCATGAAATCCCACCAGGCTCACAAATTGTGAATTATCAATGATTAGGCTTTTTAGATATATCCCCTAAAATCATGCCAGGTTAGCTTTCTGTATCAATTCTCCTTTCAGGCCCCAAAATGTATCTCTCAAAAGCCTTTATTTTCAGCTTTTAAAATGCTCTGGATGTTTCAAGTACATTGTATGCACTTAATCCTGTCTCTCCCATATATCCCCTTCTCCCTTGGTACCCCCTTCCCTTCCCCTGCCAGCCCTCCCTCCCCAAAGGAAAGGGCAGATCTCACATCACTTGAAAATATTTGCTGAAAATTTGTTTAACTTGTATTTTCCTGTTTCTAATTTACATTAACTACTACAAATATATACATTGAGACAGTTTTAAAGGCTTATTTTAATAAAAATATTCTGCATTTGAAACTTGGGTGTACTTTTGACTCTAAATTCAGATTTCTCCTGGAGAAAACTCTCAATCATTATTAAGCGATTAAAAAAATTACAGTGTGCTAAAAAATTGATTTTTGACTCTAAATTCATACATAGTTAGATGTCTCTGCTTTCACACTTGCTTTCTGTCTTATCTTATTTGAGGCTATCTGTCCATATAGAGCGAGGCTGCTAAAATGCTGGATGAAGGAAGGACTTCTGGTAGGGTGTGAGGCAGAGGGTGCCAACAGGAGTCTGCGTGTTCAAACTGGTGATGCAGCATCGTGACAAGTCCCTGTCCTGATGAGGTGCAGGCATCTGCACGCTGGGGGCAGAGAAAGGGGGAGTCAGAGCTCAGCAGCAGACACAGGAAGAGATCCTTCTCCTGCCATCTTCTACTCCTGTGCTTTGTCCACTGGAACGTGCTTGTCTCTTCTATGGTATCTGTGATTATTGATGACTTTAAGGCCAGTAGGAGCTGTGTAGAAAATTTATGGAGAATCTCTGCTACACTGTGTGAAAAGGAAGGCCTAGTAAGTTAGATGAGTAGTGCATTAACATATATAATTGCTGCTGCTTTGTTGCTTGATGGTAGCCCTTGACCTTGAGGTTAGCTACTACCTCAGCCTATCTTTTGGGGAATACCCTTCAGTGTGACAGGCTTTCTGGCAGGAGCTCTCTTCAGTGAAAGGCTGTGTCTTTTATCCAGAGGAGTGGACTTTTTCTCCATTCCTACCAATTTTGCCTATAGTACCCATGTTACCTCTTCTATTTCTCTTACACTTGCTTTTGAGTTCTCATCATACTGTATTTGTTATATTGCTACGCTGACAGATTCTCAAGTGAATTGGAGCAGAGAGTGGTAGGGCAACCCCTTGTGCCCAGTCCCTTGTGTCATGCTAGTTGGAAGGACTTGAAGGGACATCAGGGAAGAGTTCACAGTTTAGATGTGGGTTTTTTCTTTCTTTCTTTGTAGGTAGTGTACTGTCACGGATTGAGGTTGGCAACCAGTAAAGGAGAGCTAGATAACTTGGTATGTATCTGTGCTACAGAAATGTGAGAGCATTGTGGGGACCCCACTTGGACTGAGTAGACTGGATATGAGGGTTCCTAGCACCTGGTATCTGGTTTTGGAAGGCCCTGTGAATTTTTCTACATGAGCCTGGCTGAAGTTTCCATGCAGGTTTAGAAGACGTTGTTGAAGGCTTTGTGTTTTGAAGCATCTTCATGCAGAAGATGAGAACCAGCAGCCACTGTTCCATTGCACAATTCTTTTTCAACTGATCACAAGCCAGAAGCAGTTCCAGTGATTTAAAGTAGTTGTTTGATAGGATTAAGAATCTGTATAAATGTTATCATATCTGCACCAATAGCATAATGAGAAATTCATGTCTTTATTATATAATAATCATAACATAAAAATGCTGAGCATTATTGCTGGAATGGAGCTGTGAAGCTGGTGGCCTGTATATGTGATACTTAATACTATTTAATGTACATTGGTATGGTACACATAGAGCTGCACTCTCTTGGTGTTGAAAACAATTTAATTGTGAGTGTAGAAATTATCCAGTCTATTTTCAGTAGGACTACACAGAGCATTATTGAAACCATGTTTTTTCCTGGGGCTCAGCCATCTGTTGGAAGGCATTCTGCACTGCTTATATTATCATTAAATATATTTTATACAATATTAAACAAACTTGGGCATTGAGAAAATAAGGTGACTACTGTAATGGTCAGTTTTCAGTATGAGATAATTTTCTAATGTTACAAGATGCCCATAATGAAGAAAGAAACTATGAAAGTAAGCATATCAACAGAATTTCAAATAGCATTGTGTTGTTGGTTGGTTTTTTTTTAGTTTTACTATTGGACTGCATTTGTCTATGATTCTTGAAGAATATAGTTTTCCTAAACGAAAATGTTAATGTCTCTTTAGTAATCTGGGGGTTGCTATATGTCAAATTGGACTATGGGTGATCGACCATCAGGTTAGAAGCTGACTGACAGTGGGCTATAACATCAAAGCTTCAAGCTAGGGGAAGTTGCTTTTTTTGCAAAAGTCTACATTTTCTATTTAAGAAACAATGCTTTTTCTTTGTGAGTGCTAGACTTTGAATAAATTGTATAGCTTTGATTTCTCCTCCCACGATATAATATACTTTTAATTGCTTATGTTTAGACATACAAAATCTGTGATCCTCCAAGCTCACTGTGCCAGCAACAGTTCCCTCAATAATTCCAATTTAGTATTTAATTCTAAGGGAGAAAACAAACAATTGTGATGACAAACTGTTGTTCAGTGTTTTGTAACTTTTTTCTCAATCCACTTTTAGATGTTAATGATGGGATATGTGTTTTATAATATATTAACCCTAGCTTTGTGAGCCTTTCCTTTTATTTAGAAATTTCCAAGTTTACTTGCCGTGGCCATTGCCCCACTCTGTTGTCTGACTACCACAAATAACGTATGTGAGATTTAGTGCAAGAGGCTGTTCAAACTCTTTAATTACTATATAGTGTAGCTGTTTATTTCCCATATTGACCTTACAAAGGTAAGCGTAGAATACTTTTTTCTTGCCCTACCTTTGATTTAGTTCTTTTTAGCTCTTGCAAATGGTTCAAGATGTTCTGATAATCTTTGGAAATCCAGGTGACTCTTGGCCTGACACGGTACAATGTCATTTCTTCAGCTTGTCCTGCCACCACCACGGGTGGTGAGTAGCTGCCATATTCTTAGTGGTTACACCTGGATGTTTAGATGCCTAGACTTTGTTTCTTGCAGCTTTCTGCTGTTTATGGACCTCATTTTGTGATCCAAGTCCCAAACTCAGTAAGCTTTAAGGCTAAGATTTGCCTATTTTAATTAACCTGTTAATCATTTGGACAGGCATCAGTTCTGGGACAGAAATGGATGGATATTTTGATTAATCTTGGTGACTGCTTCTGCCCATTTTACAGCATTCTTTTCTTACCATTTAATTTAATATATATAGCCTAATTAATTTACAAGTAGTTTCCTTCATGCTTTACAGTGTTCTGGGAAGCTTCAAACATCGACCCTGTCTTGACTCTGGCTACTGAATAACCTCATTCTTTCTAGAAGTCCAGAAGTCTGAGTAATGCAAAGAAACATAAACTAGCCACACAACTTCTCCCTTTGTGCAGATTCCAATATTCTTCTTATATCTTCTGCAGTATTTGGCAAACAAATGCTTTTTCCCCACTCTGCAGGTAAGCCCTGACTTAAGTTTTCCATTCTGTCGCTGGCAAGACCAAACTTTCTAAGGGAAGGCAGAGAGAAGGAGCAGTCTTGCATGTTTCCCATCATCTAGACAGTTGCCCTGCTGAAACAAAAGCTGTGAGTCTCTCTCTGGCAGGCTCATAAGTGTCTTAAGCTGCCATCTTTTCATTTGCATCCTTGGATGCTGTTACTTATCTCAGGACAAGGCCAGAGATCCACTCACTTTATGATTTGCTCCCTATGCTCCCTCCAGAGATGACTGTAGAGTCTGAGGTGGACAAGGATATTTAGTAAAACTGTGTGAAACAGTTAATGTACTCCATAAAATTTTTTATTGTCCTTTTGAAAACAATTTTCACATTAACCAGCATGCACTTCTTTTATTTATGGATAGGGAACATTTTCAAATTTTGAGAGAAAGAGCTGAGAAACAGAAGGATGAGAATACAAGATGCATCAAAGAGGTCTAAGCAGCACAGTAATATATGAAGAACAACATGGTTGTAAAATAACTTCTGAAGATGCAAAAAAGTTTTGGAAAATTCCCAGGTTTCTCATGATTTTTAAACTAATCTCTTCATTATTTGAAATAGAAATATCTGCGCTGAAGATATTTATTATTTTTCTGTGTTTTAATCATACATTTTACCACATGAGATTTCTCTTGAAAGCAGAAGTTTATTCCAGTTTCCTGCAAGTAATTATATCACCACACTGGAAAGATTCTTCTGGATTAATAGTTGTATTTAGTAGAATATGTCAGATTTGTGATTTTTTTTTCACGATGCAAGCAAAGGATTAACCCTTCTCCCCTTATATGTGTGTGTTCAAAATCTGTATCTATCAGCCACAAGGTTTTGCAACTAAATTAACACAGCCTACAAACCCCACGTTTATTGTAGACAGATAGATAGAATGATATTTTTGTTTTTTTATGACACGGACAAGTAATGAATACTCATTTTTGCCACCTAGCTCCACATGCCCATCATAAGAGTGTAGCTGTTAATTATACACTTATCTCTTTTACTAAGCCTCAACAAGAAACTAGGGACCACTAAAAACATGCTCCCTTTCATTAAAGAGGAAATTATTACCATATATTTTTGTAATAACCAATAACATTTCAAATTACTCACGTTTATAGCTTGTAATCAAGTTTATGTTTAACCTCTAATCCCCATGAAGTAGGTAATGACTGGTTTGTTAGTTAACCACTCATGGGAAGTTAAGGGCAGTTAACAATCTACCAAACCAGTCATTAACTACAGTAGTGACTGATTTCTTAGGTGTTATTGGCATTATAAACTTCCTTCAATGGTTTGTAACAGAAATATTAATTTGTAAAGGAAAAAAGCATATTTCAGTTACTATGCTGTGACAGGCTGAAAAATTTGGTAGTTCCATTTTATTTCATTTCTCCTCTTGCCCCGACCCCCACTAATAAGTGCATAGAAGATGACAAGTACTGGCTGTAGTCTTAGATTACGTGTATGGGTCTTTTCAGAACAAGCACATTGGAAATATGTTAATAAGATTAGTTTAGACAAACGTGGACAGCTCGGGTTTGAAGCACTCTTGGATGAGATTTCCTGCTGGTAGGTAAATATGTCCTCCCTCTGTAGTGCTCGGAGCCTGTAGCAACAGTGTCATGGCACTGGTGTATTGTGATATAAAGGAAGATGATTCAGCATGACATGTGCTTTAATTATGTGTTTCATTTAAATACTTTTTGTTCGATATTATAAAGCATACTAATTAAAAGGTACTGTTTCACAAGCGTCATTTTGACGCAGAATGATTAAGAGTAGCCTGTTTCGTTGGGTAATTTAGGTATCACACAGAGGTTAAAAGTAGAGTCAAGCTAAGAATTTCCACCACTTATCCAGGTTGGCTTTTTTTGTTGGTTTGAATACTTTAATAATGAATTAGCTAGCTGTTAAATACGTAATTTCTCCAGATGAATAGCTTCCAGCTTTTCTGTTTCTAAAATTGTGCAGCAGTGCAGGTTCATACCAGTATCAGAGCTTGCTTATACTAATCAGTGTAAATCACTAAGAACTTTCAATAAATGCCTGGTACCAGATCTCACATTTACTTCATGTTCTAATTAGTCTGAAGCCCATATGAAGCTTAATTAAGAACTTTCTTGGATCCTAGGCCTTAGAAGGTGTTTAATATATTCTTTATCTCATGAGCTCTAAACCTAGAGAAGAGCAGACTCTGTTTGGAGTTTTGGAAGCTTTCATGCTGCTATACACATTTTTAGTGTACTCTTCATGTTTTCCTACTTTGTCCTCTTCGTGTGAGACACCAAAAAGGAAAGGAAAAAAGTAGCATATGTCTTTTTCAGGCTATACCATGCAGAACTTCGGTTTCATTATGGAAATATTTGAATTACATTTAAGGTCTCTGAAGGACTCCCATTGAGCCCTTTTCTTCCAAAGAGAGGATAAATCCCCAACTTTGTTGTCATTTATTTAGAATAGAAGGCGTCAGCATGAAATGGTTGAAATGCTCTTTTGTATCTCTTTTTGTTGCACTATTTCACACTTAACTTCAGGTCTTGGCCTTGTTTCCTGTGTTCTTCTGTTTTATATAAAATCTGCCAGTTTGGCAGAATACTTGAAAATTTAAAATAAATAAATAAAAAGAAGGTAGGAACCGGAAAGTACTCTTTTAAACTGAACTTTTTTTTAAATGTACTCTCTTCTCTGTGTGAATTATAAATAATTGTGGTAAATACAATCTGGAGTTTCAGATTTAATTAGCAGAGTTCACAGTGTATTCTGTCAGGTTTTGTTTGTAGCTTAGGTTATCTTAGGGAAACATTTGCTTTACTGGAAAGCAATCTCACAGGGCTAAAACTTCCAGCCTTATGAAACATAGGATGTGTGTGTGTGTGTCTTTCCCAAAACAGGCTTTGTTTTTGGCTTTGTAGCAGCCTCTACTTAGGGTCAGTGCCTCTGGGAACAGTGTCCATGCAGTTCCTCAAGCTGCTGGAAGGTCCTCAGATGCTTCCAACAAGGATGATAATTGATGTCTGCTACAGATGTATGTTCCGTGTGGAGTGGACATCTCCCGGATAGGTACTGGTCTGAATCTGCTTGTTTCATATAGGTCATCGAACCGCTGTCAAATAGTAACAGCTTTAGGTCACCACTAGCTTGGCCCACATTTGAACCAGTGACCTAGGGGTGAAAGGCATTTTCCGGCACTATCAATCCCCTCAGACATCAAGTCCCCCTTGTAGGTTTTCCACTGGAACTTCCACCAGATAAATTGTGTGTGTGATTTCATTTAATGTGACACCAGATCTTGTAAGAAAAATATCTCACTGACTTGTCAATGAAAGTTCTTTGATTTGTATTTAACAATATATAGCACCACTTTACAAAGCATCACATTTTTTATACCTTGGGTATTACATGGGTTAAAGATAGCCATACTTAAATTGTAGTTTTGCAGTTACAGGCTGATCTACTGTACTGTATGTCCCTTTGGGGAAAAAAAATGTGAGTTCCAGCCACAGATTATCAGGAAATTCCAGCCAAACTGCAATTGCATTGTGGTAATGCAGTACTTTTTTACTGAGCAGGTTAAGAACTGATATCCCCATTATGTAGCATATCATGAAATGAATGTTATTGTTAAGCATAAGGACAGGATGTATTAGAGGTATCTTTTATTACATAGTCTTCATTATAAAAGAACAGCTAGTGCTAAAATGTTATCCGTATGATAGGTAGAGGTACATTGTTCTTGTGCTGCTGTCTCTGATTAAGACTAGGATAATGCACGGTTCCTGCCTTTTATGTCCATCAGGAAACAAGACAGACCAAGGTAAAATAGATGAGTGTATGTTGGCAAAAGATTAAAAAGACCAGTAGTAAAGTCCATTAATAATTCTCATATTTAGGATTTGCTTGATACTGTACTTACAGAATCTACAACATTTAATCTCTTTTCAGAAAGACCAGCTGAGAGAACCTTTTTCCTCCTCTGAGTGATAGGCCTAGATTTTCGGAGGCAGCACATTTGTCTGTCAGAGCTCTTGGCTGGTGTCGTGATTTAGTTTCCGTCAAATGATGCTGGTGTCCGGTTGATGATATAGCCTTGCTGGATATGGGGAAATTTGTTACCTTTAGCTTTGACAGGAAGATAATTGCTGATGGTTAACAGAACTGTGCAGAATCCATTGGTTTTGCAGCAACACAAGCAATGGAATCTGCCTCAAGAAGTCAGTCTTTTCACATAAACTTCTGCAGGCTGCTTCTTCAAAAGACAAATTTTATTTTCTGTTGCGCCAAAGTATATCTGTGTATCAGTAGCTTTGGAAGTTTATTGAGCTGAATAGAAACAGCGCGTCTTACAATGATGAAGACTTGATGATGTAGCATCATTTTGTTTCAATCATAGCACTTGTAATCTCTTTTTAGACAGCTGTTAAAAAAAAAAACAATGGAAGGGGTCAGTGATTGCATTTGTTAACTGAAAGCACCTTCTATGCATATAACTTGTTAAATATAAATAGTAAAAGTATTAAAGCAGGTCTCAGAATTAGGATGGAATAAGAAATTCTTAAGATAAAGCAGTAATATTGAGTTAATACAAAAGAGATTTTGAAATCCACTAAAAATGCTAGATCTGAACTTAGAGGAGTTACCATAAATTATGGTCAGTGGCAACATTTTGCGATCTCTTTCTTAATTTTCAGCTTTTTTGTGGATAAAGGCTTCACTGGATTTTTGCCAAGAATACTATCATTGTTTACTATGTTTAATCACTATATCAACATTTTTCCAGATTCCTTGCGGCACTTGTTTCTCAGGTCTGGACTATGAGATATAGAATTGCCTGAAAAGCTTCTCCCACTCTTCCTCCCCCATGTGACAGTGAAAAATAAATTGGTCTCTAATAGCAGGAGAGTTAAATCTATAAATGGAGTGACCAGCAATATCACCTTACTTGTGTTATTAGTATTGTTTTTCAATAGTCCTTCTAGAATGGTTCTAACAAGGAGGAGTTAGACTGATATTAGTAAATATCTCTATTGGAGCTCTTTTTCCAATAGAGGAATTCTGTCAAAAATAGGACAATATGAGGCTCATGTAGAAAGGATTACCTGGTCTCTCACACAATACGTATAATATATGCAGTACTTTGCTTTTAAAATGACTATTGATTTTGGAGGGTTCCCCTTCCAAAGGTTTACACTCAGATTAACTGAAAACTAGACTCACCTTCCTACCTTTGTTCCTATTCACATTTCTTTATAACCTAGCCTCCAAACATTCATCTACTTACTACCTTCATCACTTCTCTTAAGTTTCTAACATGCATCCTCAGATGCTTTTTTTTGGTTTTGTCTCCAAAAGTAATTTTCCCTACATGTATTTTCAAATCCCCTTTCTTCTTCTCATTTTTGTCTGTATACCTGTCTGTGTCTTGTTGTCTGTGTGTCTTCTTCCTCCATTCTATCCTACAGTAGCCTGAGATGAACAGCTCATTGAAAGCTCAGGTTGTTCTTATGCATGTGAGCAAATTTCCTTTTGTGTACCTTAAAGTGATCAGCCAGAAGATGTTAAGATTATTGCAGCTGCTGGGACTTAGCTTTCATGCCTGTATCCTATGTTTGTATCTTGTGAGGGAAAAAGATTTGGGGTTATACTTCTCGATTGTTCCTCAAGGCATGGAGAGAGCCACCACAGCTCTAGTGAAGGTCCAGGTCATTACTCACAGGGGGGTCCACTAGCACAGGTCCTTATTAATGATTTTCATCTGCTCTCAAAGGAAGCACTGCTTGCCACTCTGACAGCCTCTGGTGTAGAAAGTCTTGGAAGTCAAGCCATGTGGTTGCACCTGCCAGGATCTCTTGTGAAAATAAGAGCATCCTGGGGTGGGGAGCATGTGTGTGAAAGCAGAGGCCTCACCTACCCCACTTTTTTAAAAAAAATAATATTAATCATATAGTTTACCTTCCCATTGTATTAAGGAAAAGGAAAATTCATGAAGTGGTTTGAATTCCTTGGGTGTTAATTAATGTATATTTTCATACCTACTCTGAATTACTACAGGTTTTGTGTGCAGAAACTTTTTTTAATGTGTTTCAAATATTTGAAAATACAGCCCTTTCCCCACCAAAGAGCTGTGTTGGTCAGGACTCTGACCTTAAAGTCTGACTTAAAAATTCTATAATTGACCTGTAGCTCTCCTGAATTGCATTTATCTACTTTGTATAGGGCTGGTTTAGTAGTTAAGAACATATAGGTTATGACGTGAAGTGATGGAATAAAGAGGACGATTTCATTGAAAGTGCCATGTGGCAGCGGCTCAAGTTTAATGACTTCTTAAATAGCTTATGGGAAGAAAGGAGACTGTGTTGTATTCTCAGCAAGATGTCACCAAGATCTAAAATTAGAGAAGTTATTCTGAAACACCTAACCTTTCCCCTGAAAAATAAAGAATGTTTAAATTGCATGTTGTGCCTCAAAGTTTCAGTCCCCTCCCACTGCCCCCTCCCCCCCAACTCTGCATCATTTTATTTTCTTTACTTGGTTTTACCACTGTATGACCTCGTGTTGTATTTTTTCTGAATGACAATGAAAGTAATTGAAAATATTGATTGGCAGTACAGTTAAGTTGTCAACACAACCATTTAATTTGTCAGGAGGACTTGTTAAATTGTCAAAAATCATATAAAAAAACTCCTTCAGTCACTGATGATATACATTAGAGATGTTCACGAATCAAATGGGCCATTTTTGAGATAAGTGTTGAAGAAAAATTCTGAAATGGCTTTCTCCAGATTTTTTTTTTTTTAAGGTCAGATTAAAAAAGAATACCCAGTGAATACCTGGCTGGCAAAGACATTCAGTAGAGTAACTGGACACAGTATGACTTATTTTCCAAAAGCACCCTTACATGCTTTGTATCTGTAACAAGCTGAGTTGAAATTTGGTGTCACTTCTGCAGCAATTGCATTTATTTCAGCAGTTTATTTATTTTAATGTTTGACTATTTTGATTTTAGGTTTTATATGTAGAGTATACTGTAAAAGACAGCACTATTAGTGTTTTATGTGCCTAATCTCTGGCTTAGGATAAATGTTGTATTTTGTCAACATGAAACTATGCAAAAATCTCCTTACACCTGATTTGAATCTGCACACTTAATCTTGGATGCTGGTACAGCTTAAGGTGTACTGCAATTCAAATAAAACAGTACCAACTTCTCTGCAGTGTCTTGTTTTTTTCTTGTTAACATAATGGTAATTTGAACTGTAGGTGAGATTTTCTAGGCTGCCTCAGGCAGTTAGTTGCACAATTCTGGTTGGCTTCACAAATCCAACCAATTTATAATGCAGTTCAGAAGGAAGTGTTCCCACTGACCAGAAACTGCATTTCTGCAATTCTTCCTGTAGCTTTACTTTTTGGGGGGGCTGGTGGTACTCCAGGTGATGTCGAAAGTTCTTTTCCATTGGTTTTGTCAAGCCAACTGGGGGAATTGAGAAGTGAGTTCCTTAATTCACCACCATTATAATGTGTGATAATTCCTACATTTCCTACATCCTACCTACTTGCCTGGTAAAGGCAAGTTTTTAGCTTTTAGTGCTGCAAATTCACAAAATGGTGGATTTTGTTGTAAATGCATTAGACAAAAATATTTCAATTTTTAAAATGTAACTAGAGAGATTCATAACTTTCTCTTATACCTTGACATTTGGTCCATGGTATTTAAGAGTCTTGACTTTACGGAAAAAGGTGGTGTGAAATCTGCAGATTATGTTTGGGAAATGTAAGGAGCAACATTTTAAGATCCAAATTTGTATATTTTAAGACAGCAATATTTCAAGACTTTCTGCAGATATTAAGTGATGTTGTGATCTCAGTTGTACAGTTGCAAATGAATTTGTGCTCCTTTTAATCCTGCGTTTTTAAATGGAAAGCATGTGGATGTTCCTTGCATTTCTCTGTTGATCAGAATACTGTATTTTTTTTTTCTCTGCCAAACCCATGTCCTTCCATTTCTATCTAAATGGGATTTTACTTACCTGGCAAAAAATCAAGTAGTTCTAGTGTTTGGAGTTTTTGCATGTCTGTAATATTTTGCAGATTTGTACTTTTTCTAAGCATTTTGGTATGGAATGTATTGCATAAATATGTAAAGACACACAATTAGTTATTACAGCTTATTATTTTTTTAATAAAAAGCTTTTCCTTTTTATATTATATCTGTAAGGTAGTTTGTGAAAATAATTGTATTTAAAATGTACCTATAGTATTTACAGCTGCAACACATTTTTAATAAAATAGGCCGTTCAAAACTGAAACCCATTTCTCTAAGTAGTCATTCTTCAACATGAAGAGCCATTAAGAGGAAAGCAGAGATCAGATGGTCTGCAGCTGGATTTAGGAAAGTGGAAGACTGATAAATAAATAAATAAACAAGCCCAAAGCACAGTGGTGGGGTTTAGGGAATAGTTAGCAATAATTGCTTGTCTTAGGTCAGAGAATTTCAACCTTATCACATCAGTGTGTTAAATAACATTTTCTGAAATATGGTTTTGCCTTTTGAGGTTATAAAAAGTCTCCTTCTGCCTTCCCCCAGTGTAGAAAACCATACCATCCTCAGAGTGACATGTCCATGCCCCTCCTGCCCCCAGTACATACATTTAAAAAATCCTACAGTATTATAAATACAATTGTCAATATACCTTAATTTATCAAAGATCATTTAAGAAAAAGCTTGCATGTTTTATAAGCATGTTAAATTAGCCATGTGTTCATTATATTGGAGATTTTACATTTTAATTATGATTTGTGATTTCCAAATTATAGGTCGGTCTGTATGCCTTTGTTGCAGTGGCTTTCTCTCATCTATCAGTTCATTTCAGCTGTAATATTACTTTCTTCTAATAAATTTTTAAGCTCATCAAGTCAAGACAGGAAAATTGTCCATGGATTGGTCTCCTACTGAGCTCCAAGTATTAAGAGGGGGGGGTCGGGTGTCTTCAGAATTGCTCATTCTGCTTGCAGGATGCAGAGAAGCTTTGTGCCAGAATCCTGACATATGAGAAAGAAGCAGCTCTAACCTGAATGTTGGAGAATCCTGACCTTAATTGTTCAGGACAGGGACAATGAATCTTGATCCTTGGAACAGTCTTAGCTATTCTGGGAAATGTAGTCATCTCAAAGTATGACAGTTTGGTTATTACTGATTAGACATGTTTCAGATGAGATTTCCAGGGATCAGTGATTAACATACACCATCTACAAGTAATATTTTTTCAGGGTCATATTCTGCAGGGAGCTTGGTTACCTCAAAGTCTTCTTAAGTCACTGCTTTCTTATTTTAACTATTGGATGGATATTGGTACAAAAGCTTGCAATTTCCTTTTAATTTTTCCTTTTATTTTTTTCCTCTCCAAGTAGGTAGGCATACCAAATTACTTATGGAAAAGTTAATGCAGCTAAAGATATTACATAGCAGAGTATGCTGACTAACATTCTCCTGGGAAGCTCTTTCAAGAGAACACACCATAAATCTGTTATTTATGAAAGGAGCTCTGTCGCTCTAAAGGTGTAATTTCTTTACTGTCGCCAAAAAAATATGTAGCAGTCCTTATTTCTGTAAATGTTTTAAGCTAGGTAGATTGTGAATTTTCAGTGCTTCAAAGAAAAGATAGTATAAAACATTCATATAATAGGATGAGAGACTTTTGATAAGTACCAATCCAAAAAAGTTGCAGTGGCTTGCTCTTAGAAGATAACCCAAGGTGATGGCTGGGCACTAGAATATAGTTCATTGTTGAAAGGAAATGTGAACAGCATGGCAAGTGTCATGGTTGTGAATGCTATCATAGGTCTTATGGAAGAAATGGATGTCTCCCTCTAGACTTGGAATTTTCAATAAGCTTCCAAAGGCTAATTGTGTAGTGTAACACATGTATTTAGTACTATAATTACACTAATGATATTCTTTTGAGGTTTTCCCTTCCTTGCATAATGCTGGATGCAATATGCCTTCAGGCATTTTAGACCCATAAAATGCAGAATGTTTTCTGATTAGTGATCTTGCATGTTGCAGGTGCTCAGTGCTTTGCAAGGTCTGATTCTGCTAAAGGGATGTGGAGAAAAAGTCATCCCTGTAGTGCTTGAACTCTAAAAATGTGGGAGATGAAACTATACGCGTTTGGCTTTTGTAGCTTACTCTCATTTTGGTTCTTTGTTGCCTTGGGTTTTTTTGCCATGGTTTTACATTCTTGAGTTGAATTGCCACTCAGTATGGAGTGTACACCAATTTTAAACAAGGCAGATAAATATTGGATGCTAACCTAAGCATCATGGCATTTCGGTCTATTGCAGGTGAAACTCTTGGCATGATTCCTTGTTCTTCTAGTAACCAGAGAAGCTTACTTTGCTCAGAACAGTGTATTCTATTTAAGCAAAAAATAAATTCTGATGTACATTCTGCCTTTTTGTGTTTTCACTAGAGAACAAGCAGAGAAACGCAACAGGTATTTGTCCTCTATATACTGCAGAAAATGCATTGTAAGCATTTTACAAGTATAAAGTATGACATTTATTTGGAATTTCATATTTGAGGATAAAATCCTTTTATCCAGGTCTGTTATTTCTATTTAGTGTGCAAAGATGAAGATAGAAAGATGGACTCTTGCATAAGAAATCTGTCATAAAATTAATCCTGGGGTCAATTTCTACCACTGTGTCAGGTTTTCATGTGATCTTTGAAAGGTTTTTATTTTTGATGTCCTGGTTTCCTGCGCATAAAACACAGCTGAAATGTCTATTTGTTGACAATTTTCTATACTGTGCTGGTATTTCTGTAGATCAGGGGCTTGTTCTTATGGTCCAGGTTTGAGCCCTTAGAATGACTGTGGCCTTGGTCTCAGATCGTCATGCAAACTGCAGGCTGATGCTTATAAAGAGGTTTTTGTCTTTGAGCACCTAGGTAGCCTTCACAGCAGATAAAGGGCTGAAAGAAGCTGAGAGAGTAACAAATTAGTTTAATCTATATGTATATGGTTAAATAAAAAATTAGAAGTTTTGCATAGCTATTTGTGTAAAAATGTCTTAGATGTCTAGTCTAAGACACTAGATGTCTAGTGTGCAAAAGACCTTGCACTGTTAGAGTATTTGTGAATGATTGATCTATTGTGCCATAAAAAAAATAATAGTTAACTCAGTTAAGTGAAATGACATGATAAATTTTGAACTCTTGCCGAATCACTGTTTCACTCATCATTTATTGCTATTTACTGATTTATGTTCATCAGTTACTGTTTTTTTGTTGTTATTATTTTATGGCTATGTCAATATGATAAAATCATACATCTAGCTGTCTCTCTTGCACCCCCTCTTACAAAATCTGTATTACCTTTTTAATTGTGTCCTATATTTTCATATAAACTGCTCACACAGGTGCTGTTTATTCCCTTTAGAAAAAAAGTATGTCCCATCAAACTATTCAACTATGGCTTCCTTACTTGTGACTGTCATTTTCTGAAGAACAGACTCTAATGTTTTCAGTTTATTGTGGAATATCTGACGCCTATTAGCCTGTAACTGTCAAAAAAGTGATGAATTAGCAATAGTGATTCGCTCTTGGTCCTTTAAAGCTTATCTACATCCAGAAGTGAGTTTAAAACTTCTTTCATCTCATTTTTGGAATGATCTTCAACAAAATTCTGATAAAAAGACATCCCCCACACTGAGTCTAACTCTGGAGTCTCTAAACCCAGGACTTGGTGACGAAACAGTATTGCGTTAATTCTTGCACCATTTAGTCCCCTTATCTAATAGCACAGGCTTATTCTTTGTAACTAACAACAATGAAGGGTGCCTTTAAGAAATCTCCAGTGAGCATCGAGGCATTACAGATTAGGTCAGTAGAACTGCTGCTAGGTTGAGCATGATGGATGAGTGGGAGAATGAGTTTCTGCCGCACGGTATTGTGAAATCTTTTCATTGTCACCAACGGGCCTATGAGGGGCTGATGAATGAGGGAGCAAGTGTCAGAAACGCCCTTCCTTGCCCCGGTGCACTTTTAATATCTCCCAGAGCTACAGGATGAGTATTGATAAAAGTAAAGTTTAAAAATAACCATAGAGTGATAGGTAGCAATGAATTAAGGAGAAAACGGCGATGGGGTTAGAGAGGGTTCATTTTCTAAAAGTGCACAGAAGAGAGGAAGCTGGACTGTGTGGATCAGAGAAGGAGTGGGAGGCTTTTTAGAAGAAGCTAATGTGATGAGGATGACGAGTTCCTTGATGGATGAGTTACTTCCATCTGGTTGCAGTACATGTAATAAATAGCTGTGCTCATGTTTGACCTCTCCCACTTACCAGGCACATCTTTGTCTTTTGGGATATCTAGGAGGCAACTGTCCATTACGGTTGGGGAAGGGGCAAGAGGGGAGGGAGAAAGGGTGACCAACATACAGAGCTTGGGAGGCTTATAGGGTTTGCCTGGATAGGAGGGGAAAATGATGTCAAAGTTTTATTAAATGATTAAGAGAGAAATTGTCCTATTACTTCCTGTGCATTATCATTTTTGAATAGGAGGCATATTTTGAAATTATTTTACGCATAAAAATCTTGCAAAGTCTGATTGTTCTTGTTCTGGATCTGTACATTAAGGTACTTTTTTCCTTGCATTCTTTTTTTTTCCAAATTCTTTCTTTATGTCTCATCCAGGGGAAACTTGACAAAAGAATTGTGTTCCTTAATGTAAACATTTAGCTGGAGGGCAGCAAGAGTTCTTGCTTATGGATAGAAATCGTCTCTGCCTTTGGAAAGTTTTATCACAACAGATAGACAGGAATGAGCCAAAGATTTCTTTTGCTTGTTGTGGAGAACTTCATTCTGGAAAAAAATAGTTCATTATAGCTTCAAGAAGTGTGCTTAGAAACTAAAATGTGGTGCTAGATGTTTTAGTATTGTCAAAGCCCTCAAAAGTAATCTGAATTCCTATCTTTCTGTTGATTAAACTAGAAATGGTGTGTCACTAGAAACATTGGGTGAAGAGCTTGAGTGAATTCTGTGAACGAAAGGAATTCAAGGTCTTGCACTGCAAACATTGAAACAAATTTCTCCTGCTTTTCCATTCTCCCCCACACCCCAGGCCAGAT